>APFE031100536.1:28560-69984 GCA_000404065.3 Pinus taeda
ATAAGTTTTTTATAAACTACAGCCACTTTTAAAAATGAAAATTAAACTATAGCTATTTTGGAAATAAATGAAAAAATAAATTACAGCCATTATGATTTTCGAGATTAGTAATTTATTGGAGTAGATTACTAAAATCCCGCTGCTTAATGATTTGGCCGCATAACTAAAAATGAAAAATGTTAGTAAAAACTCGTTACGGGTTAGTATTTAAAATGAATGCCTTATTGAACTAATTTATTTACAAAATGTGGTATTGTACATTTTATTCGTTTTTTAACCCAGGCTAGATAAATGATGAGACTTCAAAGGAGTGCCATTTTCAAACCAGTTGACCAAATGAGGCGAAACAAGCGTCAATGGGAAGCTTATAAAAAATCGATTCTAACCAAGCGATCAAAACAAGAATCCAAAGAAAACTAAAAATTAACAGAAGCGTAGGGCAATCAACTAAAATAAAAATTCAAAAAGGGGGTTTAGCCAAAATTTTTATAGAAAGGGTCCCCATTATTTGAGTTGAGCAAGTTAAAAATGGGGGGTTGTGTTTTTACCACAACAGGTCTACAATCAATGGCCCTTGAACCTCGCGATAGCCTTCAATTTCTAGAATGTTAGCTTTTCGTGGATCCTCGTCATTGTCTTCAGTATTTACGTTGTAACACTCCAGCGCACAGCTCAGTTGGGTCGTCCATTTAGGCTGAATCACTTCTATTGGCTCCTGTGGTATTTTAAAGATAGTTGTTTTTACTGCTGGTAGCGCATCATCAACGGTATCCCACCAACGATCCTCAAATGTGAAGGTTAACAGGAACCCTTTGCACAAGATATCCCATTCACTCGTCCCATAGTAGAGCTCCATCTCTATATACCAATTCATGGGTATAACATCTAGAGTATGATAGAGCAGATGCACCCACTCAGGTTGTGGATCTTCCCCATAGACCTTTGTCCACTTGGCAAGGTGCGTGCACGGATCATCCCATCTGTCATACTTATCTTTTAACCACATCTAAGGCTTCCCAAACTGCATGCACATCATTCTCCTACATTCGTGCTAGTCCCCGAAGCTTCCTTGGTGTGTACCCCACCACCTCACGGGCGTAGTGCGCAGTACCCATTTCAAAGCTTCGAAATGTTGTTGTTCCAACACCTATTTTTCAAATATCTTTAGGAAGTTGTCTACCTCACTTAACCCATCATACGTAGGCAAATCCCTTACCTCCACTGATACACAACGCAACGATCTCGTCATCATTTTACAGTTCAGCATGGTTACCTCATGTAACCGGTTCTGCCATTGCTCTATCTCTTCATCAAAATCCGAGGTGCAGGAGATTTCACGCTCCCATGAGATTCATCCATCCGCGATTGGTTTACCCAGTCTTTCTCTCCTGTGGTTAACTTGTAGATGCAGTCCAAGTCATCATCGCTTTCATAGTCACACACGAGCTCTGTGTAGCACGATCCTTCTGCAGGGTCCAATGGTACAACTACGCACAGACACTTTTTCTCAAAAATCATCTTGCACTTCTTTAGAGTTATCACCCCATTCATGTCAGTGGCCCAATCTATTCCTAATAGCGCAGGGTATGGATTGATGTCATCAACAATCTATATCACTTCAATATCTACCAATGCGCTCGCTCCTTCAATATCAACTATGATCCCCTACAATCTTCCCATAGGTAGGATCTTTCGTTGGTTCACCATTCGCAGCTAGATAGGCGACCATTGCAGCATAGGCCTTCCCATGCGCCCCCATGTCTGCTTCGGCAGAATGTTCACGTCCAATCCTAGGTCCAGAATCACTTGGTCCATCTCATATTCCCCAATATGCATGGTCAATCTCATCTCCCTTCGTGTCCTCATCGCGTGCTTTTCAATCTTCCGAACTATGTGTGGTTCTCATGGCGCGGTCCTATTTATGAGTTCCTGTAGCCCCTTTACAACCTTGTTGTCACACAACAGCTTCATGCATGTTTCCAAGAATCTCTTGAGCATCAATGGGTTCATTTCTAGCTCCGGTCTGCCTTTGCTTCTTGAAGTGGAGGCATCAGCGAAGCTCTTCCTAGCTTCCATGAAGGTTTCCTTAATGCGCTCCAAATAAAACTTTGGTTCTTTCATCGGAGCCTTATGAACCCAAGTACTATCTTTAGGCTACTTTCCTTTATCATCCCCTATTTTAATTCCACTTTGAAGCACAATATTCATATTAGGGTCTTCCTCGTGTGGCTCAAACCTCATCATTTGCAGGTTATGAGTCGGGGGAGGTTGGAGTGCTCCTTTATCGTGCAGCCTCACTATTAGTGTGGGGCAATCCTACTCTCATGATCAAAAAATGTACAATACAGGCATGATGGACATGTCAGATTCATACAATCATGGGCATAATGTCCTAGCCCTCCGCAATTGTAACATATCAGCTATCTGCGACCTCGTCCGGGTCCTCCACCACCTCAGCCTCGCCCGCGCCCCTGAAATCCAATTCGCGCCATCCCTACATTCTAGTCAAGGGGTCGTGTTTCGTCCTGAACTTTGTAGGTAGGATTCCTATCGATAATAATCTGATAACTTCTACATGTGTGCTCATCATGTCCCACTGTTCTACAGGAATTACATAACAACTGCTGTGAATTATGCATGTACTTCTACAATAAATGGCAGTTATCTGTAGCATGCTTTCCTCCTATTTGACAAATCACACACCACAACGTAGGCACTACGCTAGGTCTTTCTTGTGCCTCTCGTCTCAATGGCATTGGTCCTCCTCCCATGAGGTAATTCGCGAACACCGGGCAGTGGTCCTTCTCATGTCCCTGATCCTTGCACTTTACGCACCATACCTCGATGCGCACTTCTGGGTGAGCTATCCTGTCTCGTTTGAGACTCTGCATCTCAAGGCACAATTTTTTCAACTGTGTGTGAATTTATTGAACTCCCAGGTTGGGATCCTGTATCAAGGTCTCGTGTAATCTTATTGTGATATCCAAGGCCTTGGCTTGACTTGTTAGCCTCTATTGTGACAGCGCACTCGTTAGATGCAGCGTTAACGATGCTACAAACCATTCGTGGTGTTGTCCATCTGTCAACATCATGTTAGCTTCACGAATTGTGCACTTCAGTCTCTGATCCAACTCCCAAGGGGTCTTGCCTGGTAGCATTGTGATTTCCTTGAACCCAATGATCGACTATGCCTCTGACTTCGGCCTGCTAAATTCTTTGTTTACACAGTTTGGATATTCGTGATCCCCACATTTGGATTGTCATTGGAATGCTTAATGTACCGGGTCAACGCACAATCCTGCAGAATGCTGACCAACATTGCTTTCTTTATATTGTCACCTGTAACTCCCTGCGCTTCCCATACAACCTTTATTATGAACCAAAACTGGTCTGGATTTTCATTTCCCACTCCCTTGAACATTGGAAACTTTATCGTGCTTGCCATATCAACTCGCGGTCGTGGCGGAGGTGGTATGGGTGAAGATGGGGGTGAAGATGATTAAACTAGCGATGGTGTGGGTGGGGGTGGTATGCGTGGAATCCTCTACCTTATCAAATTGATTGCACTTCTTTGTGAGACCTTCATAATCTCTTCCTTGTCCCCTCACGTAGGTGAAATCAAGGGGTTAATTTCTAATTCTGCACTACCTTCGTTTTTGTAGATTCTCCCACTTTGAGTAGCCCAAAACATCAATTTATTTGCATAACCTACTTTTCACATAGTAGCATTTTAATCTAAGTGTTCAAAGACTTAACGTACTTACCTCGCGGTCCTTTGAGGAATCGTCGCTCTGCCTCACTATAGCTGACTGAAGTATCTACCGCAAACTCAATGATGATTCCTTCTATAATTTGATCGAGCCAGTGATCAACAATGCACGTGATCTTATCCTCTGATGCTTCCAATCTGCGTACCAATTTTGGGGTCCACACAATAGGTATGTCGATCTTGCACCTTCCTTGACTATCTGCTAGCTTCGCGATCCACTCGTATAGCTCAGTAGGGAAGGATGCGAAGAAAATTTTGTGGATCTCTGTGTATAAGTAGCAGTCTAACCACTCTTCTTTTGATAGTCAAAGATTCTTGTTCTACTGTGCCGCGAACTCATGAATCTTCCTATCTAACCAATCCTCAATTCCTTTCTTAGTTGGATTCGAGTGATATGACATCAGACATCTCTATGCAAATCTCGATCCTGGAAATAGAACCATTTGTTGGCTTGTTGGGGCCTAACCCAGGTTTGGAGTTAATTAGCCAAACAAATCCCTCTACTACTAGCCCTTTCGGCAATAGCCCGCAGAGCACAGACTGAGATCTCACCCGAAGTAGTATGGGGGGGTGCTGGAACCATGTTTCCACACCATTGAGATGTCTGAGAGGTTGAACTGGTCCAACTTTGCGTAGGTTACTTTGCGCACTTCCTTGACCTTCGCGCCCTAATATGTTTTCCTTTGTGCAGCCCTAACCAGGGGTTGTGGGGCTTCCGCACTGCTGGAGCAGTGTTCTGCACTATTTCCCTAAGTCACACCCGAGATCTTACTTATCTTGTTTCACCGGTTAATTATCTTCATGTAAATGGACGCCTTATGTTATATTTCTTTATACATCACATTCATATGAGTTTGCGCAGCAAATAAACAGTAAACTTGCAATTTATACCCAATACTACATAAAACAAGAAAATATACACATAAATATGATAAAAATTCTCTTTATTAATGCTTTCAATGGTTATAAACTTGACCTACCCTGCGCACTTAGTTGCAGGGGTCCATGCACTCAGCTCTGGACTACTAGGCCTCCGCGCACTCAGTTGCAAAGCCTTCTCCTACTCTATGACCCAAAGACACACTTTACACTTTGACTCAATCCCTTAGACTCATCATGCTTATGTTCTATTCCCTTCTTAACTTAGAACCTCACTCTATTTATATAATCCCATGGTCTGCGGACCATGGGATCTTTCAAGTTGACATTACATTACAAAAACAAGGGCAGACAACCCTGTGACTCTATTATGACTTTGCACTCTGCACCCACAAATTGTGGAGTCTTTACAATGGACACTGGTCTAAACTTGGGCTTTAAGCCCCAAAACATGCCTCGGGGGGGATTCCATGCCCAACATTTCACAAGAGACTATCAGAACCCTACTAGAACCTATAGCGACTGCAAATATTTTGATCACGTGATAGAAGAATGTTATGCAACCAGCTCACAAAATAGAAGAAAAGATAGATCAATGACTTCAAAATCAACCTCTTTGAGGGGCAACCTCCTTTGCATTACACAAATGAATAATTCTTTGATGATACAAATGAAAATACCTCCTTTCTATATATAGCAGTCTTAGTGGTCCCAATATAATCAGAGCTGAGATAACAATAATATTGTAGGGGCACAACAATAACAATAGTGTGCTTCTATGGGGCACAATAATAACAACATGGGGACTACATGGGGACTACATGGGCACAACAATACCATTAGGGTGTTGCACTAATAACAATAAGGGCTACACTAGTAGTATAGGGACCTAATATTCCCCTCTCCTTCAAGAAGCATTGTCCTCAACGCTTGAGTAGTTTTGTATGCTTTTGTATAAAATTCTAGTCCTCCCATGTGGAATCTTCAGAGGGAAAGTTCTTCCACTTGATGAGATACTCTGAAATTGATCGATTTTGTGGTTGTCAGTTTCTTGTTTCTGTCACTGCTTCAGGTTCAAATATGTTTTTTCCTTCCTCATTAAGTTCTGACAATATTGTTTGAACTGTTCCTTGTCACCTATAACCTTGTTTAAGTATGAAACATGGAAAACTGGGGGCACTCAAGAAGATGTAGGAAGCTCCAATTCGTATGCCATAGTACCAATCTTTTGTAGCACTTTATAAGGATCATAGTACTTTGGTGATAATTTATATCCTTCTTAGCTTGCTTGAGAGACGTTTGTATAGTTGTATTCATAAAAATACCTAGTCACCTATGTTAAAACTTATTTCGTTGCGATGTTGATATACTTGTTGTTTCATTTAATTCTGCATGAAAGTGAGGTTATCCTTTTCTTCTTGATATGTCCTATCTTGAGAGTTTAAGGAGTGGTAATTCTTGCCAATGCATTACAAGACATGGTCAAATTCATTTCTTCTTTCTCTGGGGTTGGTTCGTGGTGTATATCCTCTTATTTTGACATTTCTTGATCCTTTTCTTCCTCTTCTTCACAATCAATGTAAAATAATTTCTTTTCAGCACACTTATGACCTTTAGAGTATTTGCTATCACAACTATAACGAAGGTCATTTTCTCCTTTTTCTTCCAATTGTTGTGGTGTCAACCATGTAGGTTGTGGAAGGCTAGGAGCATTAACATTTCCATCTTTATAATTGCGGTTGGTAGGATTTCTTATTGCCATAATTTTTCTTTCAATTTTTCTTGCCAACCTCAATGCCTTCTCCGATGAATCAAGTTCCCAAATACGAACCTCATGTTGAATGTTATCCTTTAAAATCCCTATGAAGACATCAATTCTCTACTTATTTGGAATATCATTTACCCTTATATTCAATTTTTGGAAGTCCTCAATGTGCTCTACCATTGTACCCTTTTGTTTGAGATTTATCAATTGGCTAAAGAGGGTGTTGCTCTTTGTATCCTCATAATGTATTATCATTTCCTCCATTGAAATTGACCAGGTGACAAGTGATTTACGAGAACAAAGCCCTTTATACCATAAAAATTAATTCGATTCTAAATATAAAGATGCAATACTTACCTTTTGTAACAGTTGCACATCATGTAGATCGAAATATTTCTTCATCTATAGTATCCATGTTATGGGATCCTTGCCATCAAACTTCCTCATATCGATCTTTGGAAAACGGTGGGTCTTCAATCCGATGTTAGATTCTATGAAATGATGATTAACATTTATTTTTTTCTCATCATGAGTTTTCTTTACTACACTTTCGCCATTAGTGAGCATTTCTTGTAGAAACTTTGTCAAATTTGTCTTGAAATATTCCATGTTTCTTTTAATTTTTTCTTCTATACCATCCATCATAGCTTCCACGCCCTTTGAATTCCTTCAAACTAATTTTTCAACCAAACTTATGCAAAACATTAAAAAAACTACACACCTTTTTTCACTTTGTAGGAGCTCGATATTGAATCTATTGTATCTCTATAATTTTGTATCTCTGAGGTCTGCAATAACGTCCTATAGTAGCCCTTTCAGTCCTCTTTCCAACCCCACAATTCTGATCAATATTGGATTCTCCAAGGAAGTGTTATGTTACATTTCGACCTGATTATAGACGTGTTCAGTAGAGAAAATTTGTATGAAGTGCCACGTGTCATTGTTTCGATCTTAGGACCTGAAACCAATAAACTAAAAACTACAGACCATCCTATTTCTGTAACTTTCTACGAAATATCAATCTGATGTTCAGAGAGAAAGTTATGATGCTTTTCCCAGGTCACCTATTTGGGATGTAATTCGGCAGCCTACAAAAGCCCTAGATGTCTTGGACCATATCTTTGACAATATAGTGTAACATGATCTGAAATTCGGGTCTGAGCTTCATCAAGATTTTGGCTCAAACGGATTTTAATTTTAGAGTCTGAAACTTTGTAGAAAAGGAATTATAGCGAAAATACCATGATGATCTATTTGCGATGGAATTCTAGAGCTTGCAAAAACCCTAAGTTACTCAGGTCATTTCTCCACAAATATAGCGAGATAAGATATGAAATTCAGACCCGAGGTTTAGAGTAATTTTGTCTCAAATGGGTTTTTTTTTAGATTTCGAAACTTCATAGAGAAAAATTTATATCAAAAATTCCATGATGGCCTTTTTGGAGCAGTGAAACCCTATAATCCAAAGCTCTGATACCAAATGTTATGCAACCAACTAACAAAATAGAAGAAAATATAGATCAATGACTTAAAAATTAACCTCTTCAAGGGGGAACCTCCTTTACCTTCCACAAATGAACAATTCTTCAAAGATACAAATGAAAATACCTCATTTCTATGTATTGGAGTCTAAGTGGTCGCAATATAATCAGAGCCTACATAACAATAATATTATAAGGGCACAACAATAACAATAGTGGGCTTCTATGCGGCACAATAATAACAACATGGGGACTACATGGGTGCAACAATACCATTAGGGGGTTGAACTAATAACAATAAGGGCTACACTAGTAGTATAGGGACCTAACAAAGAATGTTTCATCCTTATTGCGAAGATGTAGGAGAAAAGGACCAGGATCCCACAGCAAATATTCAGATGATGACCCACAAGCCAAGGGAGGATGAATCGCCCATCAACATCGTAACAAGGAGTGGAGCTGTGATAGGAGACGATAAAGGTAAGAAGAAAGTAGAAGAGACATGAGTAAGAAAGACCATAGAAAAGGCCCCTAGGTTTAGTATCCAAAAGGAAAAATAAAAATTCATGGGAGTGAAGCGACGCTTCATGGATGCTGGGGCTTCAACATCTAGTGTGCAACCAAAGTAATGCTAAAGAAGGACTGCGAAAAAGTGTCTAATCCAATGTAAGAATTAGATCCAATTACTTTGAAGTCATTTTTACAGACTTGCATGAATTTGTTACGGAACCAGAGGGTTGTCGAAGGACTCCAGGATTTGATAGACCCTTGCATTGATAAAGTGATATCGTGAAGATATCTGCGCGCAGTGAACAATTTGCATCGCCACAAGAAGAGAACAGGAAAGGAAATGAGATTAACTGCGCAGATTGGGGAATATGATATGGATCAAGTAATCCTCGATTTAGGATTTGTTGCAAATGTGTTACCTAAGAAAACTTGGGATTCAATGGGAAGACCAAAGTTGCAATGGTTTCCAATACAGTTGAGGATGTCTAACCAACAGAAGATCGTCCCTAATGGAAGGTTACATGTCATCATATTAGACATTGAAGGATTTTGAACCATTACATACTTCAAAGTGATTTAAATTGCATATGATAGCAACCCTTATCCATCACTGGTTGGATTGGATTAGCTTTCAATAATTTGGCGATAATCAATTTGAAGAAGAGACAAATGGTGTTTGAAAAAGATGATATGAGCATCATTGTCCCTATAAACCCCTTAGAAAGAGTGTGCTATATAGAGCCTATCTAGGATGAGTATTGTGACGTGGATGTCGACAACATTTATCATATAACAACCAAAGAGGAAGATTGGATTAATCCCACTGCATATAGAAAATTAGGCTAGGAGCAGGACAGTTCTTGTACTTCAGATTCTGACGAAGAATCGGAGAATCGGTATAACATGTTATATGGAGTCTCTGAGGTATGTAATATGCCTTATTATGATGGGATCGAAGAATTAAGTATGTTTCTTGAATAATATGAAAGATAAATACCAGAAGAACAGAGGTTACAAGCTTTGTATGTAGCCCTGAAGGCTACACTTGCTAAATGGTGGAGTACTCATAAAAGAGATATACCAAAATTGGAAGGACATCGCAAAGTTGTTGGACCAGAACCAAAAATGCCTGATATAACGCAGCCAATTAAAACACAAAAAGTGAATATTGGGATAGAGGAAGATCTGAATTTCACGATGATTGGAGATTATTTGGAAGCAAATACAGTCAGTAAAATCATAGAGCTACTACATGAATACCAGGAGCCATTCCCTATGAATTTTTTAGAAATGAATGGCATATTAGGGGACCTATGAGTTATGAGGATCCCTTTGAAACCTGACACAAAGTCGGTGAAGAAAAGACCCTATACTATAAATACAAAATACAAGGAAAAGGTTAAGGAAAAATTAGATAAAATGCTAGTAGCACGGATCATCGAATGTGTCAAACAATCTGAATGAGTAAGTTCCATGATAGTTCAAGAAAATAAGACTAAAGGAGAGATCAAAATTTATTTTGACTTGAGGAATCTAAATGATGCATGTGTGCATGACCCTTTCCCTACACCATTTACAAACGAAGTATTGGACAATGTAGGAGGTCACAAGGCCTATTCTTTCATAGATGGCTTTTCAGGTTACCATCAGATAAGAATTGCGCCAGAAGATAGACATAAGACAACTTTTGCAATAGAGTGGGGCTCATTCCAGTACATGGTGATGCATTTTGGCTTGAAGAATGCATCTGCCATATTTTCTAGAGATGTAGTCACAGCATTTAAGTAGTATATACACAAATTCTTGGAAGTTTACTTTGGTGATTGGATAGTATTTGGGCTATTAAAGAACATATTGCAAGCTTAAGGCTTATGCTAGATACATGTAGGCAGCATCAAATTTCACTTAACTCGAAGAAGTGTAAAGTTTTGTGTGCCTTGTTGCATACTCTTGAGGCATATTGTGTGAAAACAGGGATTGCTGGTGGATCCCATGAAGATAGCAGTCATTGTAAATTTGGAAACACAAAAAATAGTGAGCCAACTACGCACGACACTTAGACACACTGGCTATTACATAAAGTTTATAAAAGGTTATGCACATATATCTACACCAATGGAGAATTTATTGAAGAAATATGTCACTTTTAAATGGGATGAAAAATGTCAGGAAAGTCTGGATATACTAAAGGATAAGATGGTAGCTGCATCAATCTTAGTTTTTCCAAACTGGAAGAAGGAATTTCATGTACATGTTGATGCATCTTGAATAGCATTGGGTATAGTGTTGGCACAAGCCAGGAGCAAGTGAAATTGATCACCCCATAGCTTTTTCAAGCAGAAAATTTTCCAAGGTGAAAAAGAACTATACTACAATGGAAAGAGAGGGGTTAGCTATGGTTTATGCATTACAAAAGTTCAGGCACTACTTGTTGGGAGCACATTTCAAGATGTTCACTGATTAGTCCACGCTAAAATATTTGGTGAATAAGCATGTTTTAGGAGGAAAAATTTATTGATGGTGTTTGTTGTTCTAGGAGTACAATTTTGAAGTTATAGTCAAGTCAGGAAGATTGAATGTTGGGCCCAATCATTTGTCGAGATTAGAGACAGGAGAAGAACCCACCAATATCAAAGATAACTTGCCTGACATGCAGTTGTTCTCAATCAGGGTCGTGGATGATCACTTCGCAGATATTATCCAGTTTTTGGCCTGTTACATAGTAATTTGTCACCGTCCCTATTACCCCTTCTCATGTACATTGGAGGACTTGTTCCGGGACCTGTGAGAAATGACATAACCTGAAAACACTTGCATTGTATCCCCTTGAGTATGTACTTCATATGCCCTGAAGACACCCTCTGCAAAATACCCATAAAAATATCCCTTTTTCCATTGGCGTTGTTCCACAGTGTATCACTCGTGCCAATGGGGGAAATCCTCCCAAGAGGGCGTGCCAGCTGGCGCTCTGTCTCAGAGTTGCACTTGCGCCAACCCAGTTGGGTAAAGTTTTTAATAAACCAACTTGCGAAGGTTCTTCCTAACCTATTCATGAAATGATTCCAGTTTGAGTTAGTTCAATTGGGCTTCGAATCTCCGTAGAAGGGAAGTAGTTCTCCACCTCTCATGGAAGCTTCCTTATGATAAGGACAATCCCATGAATCTTGTGGATGATCCTATCTCCTTCTCCTCTCTCTATATAAGCTTTTCCTTTTTCCTTTGACAAGCTAGTTAGTAATTCCACTCTTCAAGATCCAAATTCTAAGTCCCAAAGTCTGAGAATTGCTAAGCTCATGCTACAAGAGGCCTTGTTCATCCCCATAAGGCTATATCTTTAACGAGGAGATCTTTGTCCAAGTAACCAAGGAGAGATAGGCTTGTTCCCCATTCCCAACAAGCTTTCAAGGCATGTGTTGTTGATCACCCAGCCAAAGGAGGATTTGACGTCAGAACTTGGTTGTATTCTTCTTTGTTTATCAATAATAATAGACGAATATCATTATGGTTCCACTCTTATTGTCTTTATAATGATGTTTGAGTTATATCCTTTCTGACTGATACATAGTTGCATTTCTTGGATTTTATGCTTGTATTTGTGTTTTTCTTTGCATGTGCACGTGTCCGTTCATGAGGATCGTGGGGATTGTGACCCAGGAGCGACGACTCTTCTACAAATACTAGTGTTGGATTCAAGGTAGGCCCTCATCATCATTCTTTAATTTGCTATTAGGAACCTGCATGTTAGCGTTGTTTGATTGTTTCTAGACCCCATTTAGGCTAGTGGGATCACCTCTGTCCACAGAGGGGATTTACCTACACAACATGGCCACAGGAATGTCACCCGCGAAGTACACTACACAGCAGAAGAAGGATTCGGTGATAAAAGCAGTTAATTTCACATTGATTGTAGGGCACTTGTACAAAATGGGACTGGATGAAATACTACACAGATACGTCCCTGAACATGAAAGGTGGAGTATTCTAGCAGAATCTCATGGAGGAGTCGCGGGTGGACATTATGCAGGAAAGGCCACTGCGCAGAAAATCTTGAGAGCTGGGTTATGGTGGCCCACAATAAATAAGCATGAAAAAGAGTTTTGTTGAGCATTTGATATATGTCAAAGAACAGGAAGGCCATCTAGAAGAGAAGGAATGACATTAAATCCACAAGTGACGTTGCAAGAATTTAACAAGTGGGCTATTGAATTTGTTGGACCTATTAACCCACCAGGAAAGAAGATTGACGCAAGATACATAAAATGAAGTGGGTCGAGGCACAGCCAGTGAAGGATTGCAACATAGATACCACTGTGAAGTTCATTTTTGAATACATCCTATCTAGATTTGGGAGTCCATAGATATTAATGAGTGACTGAGGATCACATTTCTTGAATCATACTATTGAGGTGTTAACTAAAGAGTTTCAAGTACACCATCAAAAACGTACCCCTTATCACCCTCAAGCGAATGGGACAGTCGAATATTTTAACAAAATATTAGAGAATGCACTCACAAAGGTTTGTAATGTGAACGAAAATTACTAGGATCTAAGGATTCTAGTGGTGTTGTGGGCATATAGGAAAACATGCAAGAAATTGACAGGCCATACACCTTTTAGGTTGGTGTATGTACAATAAGTTGGCATTCCTATGGAATACATTGTGCCCAGTTTAAGAGTTGTAGCCTTCACAGATATGGTAGATTTCGACATAATGGAGCAGAGGATGGTACAATTACTTGCTTTCAAAGAGGACAGTTTTATAGAAATTTTTCATCAACAAGTCCTAAAAGAAAGGGAGAAATCCTGGAATGACAGGAACATCAAGAAAAATATATTATTGGAAGGAGATCTTGTACTCTTATATGAAATAAAATTTGTGAAATTCCTAGGAAAATTTAAGATGCATTGGTTATAATCGTATATCATCAAACATGTCTCAGATGGTGGCGCAGTTCAACTCTCAAATTTAAACATTCAGTTGATTCCAAGACGAGTGAATGGTAGAATATTAAAGGTATACAGGGATGAATCTGTCCTTAGAGATTCACACTGAAAAATTAAAGGAGAAGAGTCTTAGTGCCACCTGTAGTTGAAAGTGGGCACTGGATTATAAACTACTCTGCAGAAGGGGACTTCACTGAAGAATATTATTGTGATATATTCAAGGGTATCTCGAAGTTAGAAAGAATTGCACCAAAGGAGGATTACTGTGCAATATTCAGGGGTATGTTGAATTCTGAAAGAACCATGCTAAAAAAGGCTATTGCGTAATAGTCAAAAGTATGTCAAATTTCAGAAGAACCCCAACGGAGGGTAGATCACTGCTCGATTTTCAAAGATAACCAAAAAAATATTATCGTTGGAAGGAAAAAATTATTGTTAAAAGAAAGTTTCCATTAAAAGGCGTGGGAGGAATGCATTATTGAAGCACAGTAGGCCAAACCTAGTGCCATACCTGCATTAAATGAGAAAAATATAAGCCAATCATGATGTTCGAATTCAATTCGCTATAAACACCATGTCCTGTGCTACATTTTACGCTTTGTTTTCTGGAGAATTCAGTTTGAGAATTTGCAACTAAGTGTGAGAGAAGTGATTTGTTGTGTGTATGAGAGAAGATTTGAGGAAATTGTTAGAGAATTTGCAAAGAAAGGGCTAGCAAGAGTCATGGAAGCCCAGGATAGTTAATCCACAATAGCAAATGTACCCCTATCCCTAAGGCGTGCAAGGTAGCCGCAGAAGCAAGTAGTTACAGGAGAATAGCCCAAGAAAAGACCTGAAAAGAAGCCAACTGAAGGAGTAGAGATAAGAAATTCCCCAAGGAAGAAGATAGCAAAAGAGCAGTAGATGAAGCCCAAGCAAGATAAGAAACCTAAGGAGAAGGAGAAGAATCCAGTATATTAAGAAGAACCAGAGGAAATCCATGATAGTGAGGAGGAAGTTGAGATGCCCCAGATAGAAATAAAGGGCACAAAAATTCCCTCTGTACTACACCATATTTTCCATTGAGAAAATTGAGCACCAAATCGTTCAAAGATCTAAAGGATGCAAATTTCCGCACGTTCACACCGTGTTACCAGAGAGTGCCATTTGAAGGGGAAGTGTTGGGGAAAATACTGCAACTAAAAATGGAGGATTGGGACTTTAATGACAGAAGTAAATATCTGCAGTTCAAACCGAGCAAGTACCTACAACATGACTATTATCTAGAAAGTAGAGTTACAAGGTTGGATCTACACTAGCGGGCTGTAGGATTGTAGATATCAGGCTTGTTAAACATGTTATATGTGCCACACTTCAGTAGAAGCACATCCAACACAGCATGTGTGTGATAGTTACTAGAATTGGTGCATGATGGATGCCTCTGGCTGGGAACGAGCATCCCGATTGATGAAATGTTTATAAGAAGGATTATAGGACTGCCTCACCAAGGAAAGGACCTTGTTGTTGGGAACAGGTTCCCCCAAGAGCAGTTTTGGGGCTAAAAGCCCATGTTTTGGGACAATTTTGTAATAAAATTGTAAAGTCTCCGCATTTTGTGGTCGCAGAGCGAGAAGGTGTCAAGGTTCATAAAGGGTTGTCCACCCTTATTTTGTAAAGTTTCAAGTCGGCTATAAAGATCTACCCATGGTCCGTGAACCATGGGATTGTATTAAAAGGAGCTAAATAGGTAAGCTCTAGTAAGTTAGAAATAGAAAATCTTTGAAATTTTTGGTATAGAAGTCTAAGTGTTTCAGGGCTAAGCGTAGGTAGAGGCTCTGTATCTGAGTGCATAGAGGCCTAAGGTGGAAGTACGCAGCTGAGTGAGCGGACCTTGCAGCTGTGTGAGTAGGGCGGACAGAGTTTGTAAACCTTGAGAAGATATTAATAAAGGGAGATATTCTGCAATTTCTGTGCCTTTGTTTTGTTGATGCATCTGAACGTTTTATGTATGAATTTCCTTTATTATGATTGTATATTGCAAAAATAATTGTAATTACCTTGAATAAGTGAACTCATTCACAAATATCTATTTACGTTGTGTTAAC
This sequence comes from Pinus taeda, assembly GCA_000404065.3. Taxonomy (NCBI): domain Eukaryota; kingdom Viridiplantae; phylum Streptophyta; class Pinopsida; order Pinales; family Pinaceae; genus Pinus; species Pinus taeda. The sequence goes on from APFE031100536.1 coordinate 43,994, forward strand.
TTTAAGTAATTGATGAGATAAGAAAATCACTTAGATTAATTAGGGAATTTGCATAGCACGCTGCCATAGCAGCGCGAAAGTACCTGAGCAGTAGGTTAGGGCCGTGTAAAGGCCAATCATACCCTTTCGCGGAGGTACGGAAGGACGGAATAGAGGGTTCATCTTGCAAGCCCTAGAGCAAAGTGACCTGTGCGAAGGCAGGAATAGAGGGAATCACACAACATCACAACCATCTCAGGGTGCGAAAACTTGGTTCCAGCATCCCCCCATACTGCTTCGGGTGAGACTTTGATCCATGCTACATGGGTTGATGCCAAAAGGGCCAATAGTGTAGGGATTTGTTTGTCTATTTAATTTTGAACCTAGGTCAGGACCCTTCAAGCCCACAAATGGTTCCGTTGCCGAGACCGTAATATTCATGAGAGATGTGTGATGTCGTATCACTGGAATCCAACTAAGAAGGAGATTAGAGACTGGTCGGATAGGAAGATCCCTGAATTCGTAGCACAGGAGAACAGAAACCCGCCACTGACAAAGGAACAATGGTTGGACATATACTTGTATATAGAGATCCATGAGATCTTTTCTGCTCCTTCCCTATTGAGCTATACGAGTGGATTGTGAAGCTAGCTGATAGCCACAGAAGGTGGAAACTTGATGGTCCTGTTGTGTGGAACCCAGAGCTAATACAGAAATTGGAAGCATCTAAGGATAAGATCACCCACACTATCAACCATTGGCTCGATCGCATCATAGGAGGATTTGTGACTAAATTTGTAGTTGACACCTCAGTCAACTATAGCGAGGCAGTGTGGTGCTTTTTCAAAAGGACTACGAGGTAAGTACATAAAATCTTTGAATACCTGGATTAAAATGCTATTGTGCGAAAAATAGTTTATGCAGCTACCTTGATGTTCAGAACTATGGGAAGAGGAAAAGATTACAGGAATGAAGGAAAAAAGGGTTTGGAGTGGAGTCCATTGATTTCTCCTCCATGAGGTTACGAGGAAGAGATAGTGAAGGTTTCTTTGTGAAGTGTTATTCGGTTAATAAGACAAGGATTCCCACGAATACCACCTCTACCCATACCACCTCCAACTTCACCACCATCACCTCCAACTTCACCCGTACCACCTCCACCTCCACCGCATTTTAGTATGGAAAATACAATGAAGTTGCCTTTGTTCAAAAGTTTGGGAAATGAGGACCTAGACCAATTTTGGTTCGTTGTGAGGGTTGCATGGGAAGCTCAAGGTGTTACAGATGATCATATAAAGAAGGCGATGTTGGTTAGTGCTTTGCAAGTTTGTGCACTAACCTGGTATATCAAGTACTCGAATAATAACCTGAATGCTAGAGTGGCAGATGTGATGCAGGAAAGTGTTCCCTCTGCGGACAAAGGCAACCCCTCTAGCCCTAGAGTGGGTCTAGTCACAAACAAGGACAGACCAAAAATAGCTTTCCTTAAACAGTCATAGTGAGAGGCCTACCTCAACTAGTGGTCGATGCAATTCCATTGCACTGCTCCAACTTTCACTTCCTTCTCCTCAATGAGTGATCAACCTGAAACAATGCAAAGGAAATACAACAAAGGGCGTAACTGGAAAATAACAATGATCTATTTACTCACAAAGTCAAGAATTCATGAGCTATCAAGTAAATTACATACAAGACATAGGAAAACATCATTGATTGCATTGATAATGAAATAAGAGTAAGCTTACAACCGGAGTCTTGATGTCGCAAGCCTTCTCAGAGGAATCCAGCCAGCATGTTCTTCAATAATTCACTCTTTGAAGATGGATCTCCCAACACACAAAACCTCTCTCTCACTCATAAGTTTTACATGAAGTCAAGGGCACTTCACAACCTTCCACAAGCTATCAACACTCTCACACTTGTTCACACCCACACCAGCTATCTATCAAACTCAAAAGCACTAACAGCACTACTCAATCCAAGAATTTGCCAACTAGCTGATCATAGAAAAGGTGAGTGTTTAAATAGGAGAAGGAGTCTCCATCAAAGGTGGAAGAGAGAGATTATCCCCAAGGAAGGTAGCACAATTGATGGAACTGCTATACCAGGGAAGGAAGAGCGACACAAACTAGGCCAACAACCAGGTCTGGAGTCATCCAGAAGGCTGACTATTGGAAAAAATTCACCCAATCTAGATCATCGCAGGTGTATAATAGATCCTCAGTGCTGACATCATTAGTAAGCAGTGTGGCCAGTTAGATCATCGCCAAAGATATCGAATAGCATCGCGACAGGGCATGAAATCGAATCATCACGGGAAACAGATGTACTTCCACATTGAAAGTGCGGATGGACTGTTTATGAGCGCCGTGTAGTGCATATATTAAGTCCATAGTCGCGATGAGGCAAATAACTTGGGAAAAGTGGGTCAATTGGCAGCATAAGAGAGCATTTGTTCAGTATAAGCATGTTTGACTTGGACACATGACACAGTAGAAGGACTGGGAGTAAAGGCAGTGACAAATTACTGTGTAACATTAGACATCCAGACGACACTGAATAGAGAGTTTAGTAGGCTGAAATCTGAGGCATAGTCGATTGTGGAATTCAAAGAAATCATTATGCAACCAGGCGAGATGCCTTGGGAACTATATCAGAGGTTTAAGTGTACAATTTTTGAAGCCAACATGAATTTGACAGATGGACAGCATCATGAGTGGTTTGTGGCTTCGTTACTACCACACTTAAGGAGTGCGATATCGTAGCAGAAGATAACCACTCAGGCGGAGGCCTTGGAGATTTCCATGAGACTACATGAGACTCCAATGCAAGATCCAAATCTAGGTTTTTATAAAATCCATGCGCAACTAAAGAATCTATGCCTCGAGATGCAAAGTCTGAAGTAGGACATGATAGTTCGACCATAGGTGCACGAGGAGGTATGGTGCTTGAAATGCAAGAGTCAGGGTCATGAAAACACCATTGCTCGGTCTTTGCAAACTATATTGCAGGAGGATGATTGATGCCTTTAAGGCCAGAAGCTCATGCAGGACCAAGCGCGAGGGTTGCATTATGGTGTGCAATTTGTCAAGTAGCCAGAAAACATGCCACGGATAATTGTCACTTACTACAGAAGTTTGTACAGACACTGCAACAGTTGTTCTGCAACTTTTGTAGGTCGGTAGGACATGAGGAGTGTACTTGCAGGAGCTATGAATTGATGATGGATAGAACTCCCACCTACAGGGTTGAGGTCAAAATACGGCCCCTTGACCAAAGTGCAGAGATGGCGCGGATAGGATTTTAGGGGCGCAGACAAGGCCGAGGTGGAGGAGGACCTGGCAGAGATCGAGGACAGTTGATTTGCTACAATTATGGAGGACCAAGACACTATGCCCATGATTTCACTAATCCAATGTGTCCGTCATGCAAGTATTGCACATTGTTTGATATGGAAAAGAAGACTGTCCTAAGTTGATAACTAGGATACGTGACAAAGGGGTGCTCCCACCTCCACTGACTCAGAACCTACAAATGATGAGCTCTAAGCTGCACGAAGAGGATCCAAATGTAAATATAGTGCTCAAAAGTGGAATCATGACAGGAGATGACAAAGGTAATAGCCAGAAGATAGTGCGTGGGTCCACAAAGCTCTAGTGAAGGAAGCTGAGTTAGATTTGGAGCGTGCCCATGAAAATTTCGTGGAATCTAAAAAGAGATTCATTGAGGCCTCCACCTTAGGAAGCAAGGATAAGCCTAATCAGGAGATGGACCCCTCTATGCTCACAAATTTCTTGGAGACCTATATGAAGTTACTGCACAATAGTAAGGCTATGAAAGGAATGCAAGAGCTCATCAATAGATGTGTTGGAACTGTGTTGGGTGATCCGCACGTAGTACGAAAGATTGGCAAGCATAAAACAAGGACGGGAGGGGAAATGATACTAACCACGCAGATAGGAGAGTATGAAATGGATCAAGTCATTTTGGACCTGGGGTCAGATGCGAATATCCTACAAAAGAAAACTTGGGAACGGGTGGGGAGACTCGCACTGCAATGGTCTTCGATTCAGCTAAGGATGGCGAATCTGCAAAAGATCATCCCCATGGGGCGGCTGCAGGAGGTGACTATGGATATTGAAGGTGCGAGCGCGTTGGCTAACTTTGAAGTAATAGAGATGGTGGATGACAACAATCCCTATCTTGTGCTCCTAGGAATTGACTAGGCTACCAATATGAATGAGGTAATCAATCTAAAGAAGTAGAATATGATCTTTGAGAAGAAATTGTTGCACGTAATAATACCCCTAGATCCTGCTGAAGGATTGCACTATAATGAACCAGTCTGCGATTATGAAAATGATGATGATATGGACTATATCTATAAGATAATAGCGCAAGACCAAGACTAAGTGAACCCCAACGTGGATGGATGGATTACATGGGATCGTGAGAGTTCTTGAACTTTAGACTCCAATGAAGAAATAGAATGTTGGCAGAATCGGTTACATGAAGTAACTACGCTCAATTGAAATATGATGACCCGATCACTGCATTGTGTGTCCTCAGAGGTAAGAAATTTGCCTACCTATGATGGCCTAAATGAGGTAGATATCTTTTTTGATGCATTTGAGAGGGGGGTACTAGAAAAGTAGTGCTTCCAGGCGTTGGACTGGGCACTGCACACTACACCTGCAAGATGGTGGGGTATGCATAAAGGAAGCTTTGATGATTGGTGCAAATGTAGGAGGATGATGAGAACATGATTTGGGAAGCCTAAGATGTGAATTATAGACAAGTATGATGGACAGGATGATCCGTGTACGTATTTGGCCAAGTGGACCCAGGCTTACGGAGAAAAGCCCCAACATGAGTGGGTGTGCTTGTTCTGTCATACCTTGGATGTTTTCCCAATGAATTGGTGTGTAGAAACAAAGCTCTGCCATGGTACAGGTGAATGGGATGTTCTGCACGAGGGATTTGGGATGGCATTCAGTTTTGAAGATGGGTTTGAATGTATTGATGAGGCACTACAAGAAGTGAAAGTAGCTATCTTTCGGATACCACAAGATCCTTTGGAACTGGTTCAGCCTGGGTGGGCTACTTAGCTAAGTCACACGCTAGAATTCTATAACGTGATCGTTGAAGAAGAAGATGAGGATCTTTGGAAAATTAGCATTCTTGAAACAAAAGGCCACTGTGAGGTTAAATGACCTCAAATTGAGAACCTTGATATAACCATGCCATTGAAAACGAAACAAGTGAACATTGGTATGGAGGCAGAACCCAAATTTGCAAATATTGGAGACTACTAGGACGACGTGACGGTGGATAATATCAGGACTTGTTCCCTACCAAGTTTATGGATCTGAAGGGGATAATTGGGGACCTAGGTATGATGAAGATTAAATTGAAACCCGACACGAAGCCGGTTAAGAAAATACCCTACCGTCTCAATCCAAAATATGAGGAGAAGGTCTGCTTAGAGCTAGATAATATGCTTGCGATAGGTATCATTGAGCCTGTGGAAGAATCTAACTGGGTAAGCCCAAAGGTGGTGCAAGAGAAGAAGCAGAAGGATGAGATAAGGATATGCATGGATCTCAGAAAACTGAATGATGCTTGTGTACATGATCCTTTCCCAACTCCATTCACTGATGAAGTGTTAGACAATGTAGGTGGCCAGGAAGCATATTCCTTCACTGATGGGTTCTCTAGGTACCACCAAATCAAAATTGCGTTAGAGGATAGGAGCAAGACAACCTTCATGACTGAGTGGGATTATTTTCAGTGCACTGTAATGTCATTTAGATTAAATAATGTGCCTACAATCTTCTCACGCATAGTTGTTGTTGTGTTCAAGCAATTTATTCATAAGTTCCTTGAGGTATATTCTGATGACTGGACTATGTTTGGGCTGGTTAAGCGCCATGTAGCAAGCTTGCGCCTGATGCTGGATACCTGTCAAAGATACCAGATTGTGCTCAATCTCAAGAAGTGTATGTTTTGTGTTCCTTTTGGGAACTTGTTGGGGCATGTGGTTTCTAGACAAGGACTAATGGTAGACCCTATGAAGATCGTGGTGATACTGAACTTGGAAGCATCGAGGAGTGTGAAACAACTTTGCGCTACACTGGGACATACGGGATATTACAGGAAGTTTATCAAAGGCTATGCCCAGATCACCGTGCCTATGGAAAAATTGTTAAAGAAGGATGGCACGTTCTGCTGGAATGATGACTATAGGAAGAGCTTGGATATATTGAAATAAAAGATGGTCACCGTGCCGATCCTAGTCTTCCCGAATTGGAAGAAGGAGTTTCATGTACATGTCAACACATCATGTATAGTGATAGGAGTAGTACTGACATAGGCTGATGGAGAAGGCTTGGACCATCCTATCGCGTTCGCAAGTCAAATATTATCCAAAGCAGAGAAGAACTATTCCACCACTGAGTGCCAAGGGCTAGCTATGGTGTATGCGCTCCAGAAGTATAGGCACTACTTGCTGGGAACCCATTTCAAGACGTATACAGATCACTCCATGCTAAAGCACCTCGTCAATAAGCCTATGTTGGGGGGGAGAATCTGTAGGTGGCTCTTATTGTTCCAGAAGTACGATTTTGAAGTGGTTGTGAAGCCCGAACGATTCAACGCGGGACCAGACCATCTGTCTCGCATCGAAATAGGGGAGGAACCTACTAACTTGGAAGAAGGATTGTCTAACATGCAGCTATTTGTAGTGTGCATCATGAATGGTCATTTTGAGGATATAATACATTTCCTAACAACATGAACTGCACCAGAAGGATACATTGTCCAGCAAAAGAAGGAATTAGTGGTGTGTGCGGAAAATTTCTCTGTCATTGCTGGGCATCTATACAAAATGGGGAACGATGAGATATTGCGACGATATGTACCTGAGTTTGAAAGAAGTAACATCCTCATGGATGCTCATGGGGGCAACGTAGGAGGCCATTATGTAGGGAGAGAAACTGCACAGAAGATTATACGCGCAGGGTTGTGGTGGCAAACCCTTCATCAAGACTCAAAAGCATATTACAAGGCATGCAGTGTGTGTCAAAGGACTGGCAGGCCACCGCGGAGGGATGAGATGCATTTGAATCCACATATGACATTGCAACCCTTTGAGAAGTTGGCAATAGATTTTGTGGGACCTATTCAGCCACAAGGAAAGACGAGAGCAAGGTATAGTATCATTGTGACGAAGCATTTGACTCGTTGGGCAGAGACACAACCTGTGAAGGATTGCACAGGTGTGATTGCTGCAAATTTCCTCTTTGAGCATGTATTAACGCAATTTGGTTGTCCAAATATTTTGATGAGTGATTGCAATACGGACTTCTCGAATGAGAAGATCAGCACACTGACGGAGGACTTTCAAGTATGCCACCAGAAGATCACTCCTTATCACTCGCATGCTAATGGGGCGATGGAAGCGTTCAATAAAGTGCTTGAAAACGCACTGACCAAGGTTTTTAATGCTCAGCAAAGTGATTGGGACCTACGCATACCTACAGTATTATGGGATTATCCAATGACATGCAAGAAGTTGACTGGACAAACTCCTTTTAGGATTATCTATGGGGTTGAAGCGGTAATTCCTATGGAATACATCGTTCCTAGTCTATGCATAGCAGCACTCACAGGTATGATGGATCATGGAGCCCTATAGGAGTGGCTCGCACAACTAGATGAACTAGATGAAGAAAGATTTTTGGTTCAATTTCACCAGCAGGTCCAAAAGCAACGCGAAAAGGCATGGCATGATTGACACATCAAGCTGCGCATATTAAGGTAAATGACCTAGTTTTGTTATATGATAGTAAGTTTGATAAATTTCCAAGGAAGTTCAAGATGCACTGGTTAGGGCCTTATGTTATTAAGGAGATTACTGACAAAGGAGTAGTACAGCTGGTCAAATTGAATGGAAAACCCTTCCTAAGAAAGGTGAATGGTAGTCACTTGAAGCCATACACCGACAATCTGGCCATGTGACTAGATGAAGATAGCACAGTCTTAGTGCTCTAGGCAGTTGAAAGGAGGTGCAGGACTATAAACTACATTGCCCGAGTTGGGGAGCTGTGCGATTGGTGCGAAGTAAGGAAGTATCATTAGGTCTGCGGCAACGCGAAGGGAGCCACGCTACCTAGGGGGGAATCACACAAGTCAGTTGGAAAGTGACCATTAAAGTCATTGTTCATGAAAATATGGCAGAAGTGAGGCCAAATGAAGTGGGTGTCCGACATTTAAGATGAAATTTATGGCTTAGATCCTTGAAAATCTACCACCAATCCGGCATTAATGAACCAATTTTGGGGGGAACAATTGGATTTGAATTCATAATGCCCTATAAATTACAAGTGGATGCTGAGAAAAAAAAACTTGCCATTTTGAGAATTGAGCTATTACGCTCTCAGGTGCATATGAACTGTGAATTCTTTCAAGATCTGATAGCGAGTCTGGTGTTTGAACAATTTCCAAAGGAGACACGGGAACTAGTGAATAGCATCATTTTGACACACGCAGAAGCTAGGAACACCGAAGAAGTGGTAGCTGAGGAGAATGTATAGGAAATGGACAAAGAGGCAGAAGTAGCTGCTCTAGAATTAGCCGAAGTACTAGAGGAGGTCCCTAAATCCCCAAGAATGTTGAGATCGAAGCCAACCCCAACCAAGGAAACTGTGAAGGACAAGAAGGGAAAACTACCTGCCATATCGGTGCACGCCTCGCCAAGGCGAAACCCACCAAAGCCCACTACACAGGAGAAAGGCAAGGCTATAAACCTAGAAGTAGAGGAGGAGGATATCAAAGACATCCCGATGGAAGATGAGGATGTGGGAGTGGAAGTAGAAGAGGTTGAAGCCCAGAGTGCAGACCCTACTACACAGTTGTCGAAGTATGTCCCTCTATGCAAGCCTAAGTCCAAGGTCCTAAAGGACATTGATGAGAGTAAGACTCCCCTACAAACCCCTCTGCTACCAGATGAAATTACTTTTGACGGTCTACGCTTTGCTCAAGTGCCGATACTAAAGCTTGAAGAATCAGATTTGGCAGACCACAAGAAGTTCCCGCACCTGGAGATCGAACAGCTGATGTGTTGCATCATTAATACAAATCTGGGAATGACAATGTTGGAGCCATGGAGGTGGCTCAAGGGGGTGGAGAAGGTAGGATTGTTGAACCTGCTCTGGGTGTAACACTATAACCGCACCCTGGTGATATTTTTGGTCATCAAGCAGCTCCTTTTCTTGGTGCTTAATGGGTGTCTGTGGCTGGAGGAGCCAATACCCATCATAGATATGTTAATCCAACGAATAACGCATCTGGTGGATATAGGCGAAAATCTAGCTATGATCTTTGGTAGCAAGGGTGGCAAGTAGGTGCTCGTAGAGTCAATGAAGGAGAAGTTCAGGATGGTAAAGAAGCCACGTGGGTATGTTATCTCCAACATCTGCAATCCCACTCTGAAGGTATCAATGCAGATCCTTGCAAGGAAGGTGATGCGGAAGTGTCACGCTGACGAGGTGTCGGCACCTGTCGTCGCACTCACACAGAAGTGTGTAGAAGGAGTCCAGTTTAATTGGTCAGACTACCTTCACGGAGAGTTCCTATCGAACTATATCGAAGCGCAAGAGAAAAGCAAGACATTCCACTACGTGCGGCTCTTGCTGTCAATTGTGCTAGTAGCATGGGAGCTACCAGAGGAGAGTCAGTTCCCTTTGGTCATGCCAGACCTACCTGAAACGGTGAAGTTCACTTCATCATGGGTGACCAAGGATGCAGAGCGAGTTCAGGATAGCAAGATCTTATGGATCTTGATGGAAATGAACATTAGGATGGCCATCAATTGCAAGTCGTGATTATCACCCACGGTGTATGCTAACCTGCAGAGCTATGTCAAGTTCAAAGTTGATCTCCATCGAGTATCTATCATGGCATGGAAGAACCTTGCACATAAGTGGTACGACTTTCCATACCTAGCCATCGATGTGGTGCTTGATAAATGGCCAGCGGAGTGGCACACTACCACAGACTTGGCGGTGGGTGGAAGCAAGTTAGCTACACAGAAGAAGGAGGCAGCTCAGCAGAAGATGGCACAGCTGGTCGAAAAGAGGAAAAAGGAGGCCACTAAGAAGGCCCAAGTAGAACAGGCAGGAAAGGAGGTAGGAAAATAGATAGGTGGCACAGAGCGAGGCTCTAACAAAGGCGTGCAGTTGCCTTCACCTGAGACCGAAGAGTAGGACACAGAGCAGCACAGTGCGGACCCTCAGGAGATGCCCACTCGCATTAAGCACCCGAGAGAGCTAGAGAAGGGAGGGTCCAGAAAGAAATCCAAAGCGAGCAAGACCTCATTGGGCCCTATCACATTGACAAAGGGTGACTTATATGAAATTAGTGACACAGTCAGAGATATCACCGCAGAGGCCCTGCAGCAATTTGAAAAGTAGCAACAGATCATACTAGGGGCCATCCAGACTGGGTTGTAGAAGTTGTAGACCTAAGCGTCGTAGGCTAGTGCGGTGTCTACCAGCCTTGCCATCGGCACTTCAAAGGTTGTCGATATGTTGTGCACGAAGGCTTCCAGTGTGATAGTGTTGTCGAATGGAGCACTGACCATAGAAAATGAGGCTGACAGACCCACTGTCAGTGCCTTGAAGGGAGTTGGACTGAACCTAGCAGTGCTTCCACACAAAGCACTCCACCTCTTACAAGATGGAGTAATTGTAGATGTGAGGGCCCATGAGCACCGTGCCCTCCAAGTAATTAGTGAACAATGGATTAACAATGAACAGATGGCCCTACAGAGAAATTTTATCATCGCCATTGAGACTGAGGCGACCAACCATAGCAAGAAGATTATGAAGGTCATGGAGGAGGCATGCAGAATGGTCCCAGAGTTGGCCATTCCGGAGGAGGAGCCAGTCGAGGTCCGCATCCGCAAATTGGCCTCAGGGTTGCACAATACCCGAATAGAGATGGCGTGGGTTCAGTTGGAGTTGAACCTACATATTATAGAACTCCAGTTGAGGGCCTAGCCTTCAACACTGCCAGAGGTAAAGGAATAGCAGATGGCCATTGTCACAGAAGTAATCGTGACAGTGGAAAGTGTAGTAGTAGACTACACACAGTTGTTCAAGCAATTGTTTGAGCTCTTGACTAGCTTGCAGGAGGACCCAAACATCCAGAGGCTAGGGATAGAAGCACGCAAGCTACAACAGTGTTACGATGTAGTTAAGGGCACAACACGAACCATCGCGTTGACACAAGGTTAGCTAAGCTGTAGGAAGCCAAGCATCTAAAGGAACAGGTGGACGCAGCGCTACATACGGAAGCAGTGTTGAAGGCATGACTAGAGCCCTGGCTGGAGGAAGCTTACGCAGTCACAAGAAACATCAAAGGCAAGCTTGCGACTCTGCAAGTGACACAACAAAAGCTTCATGCTGACAGTGCAAGAGTAGTAATCGAGAAGATAATTGAAGATGCAAAGCAGGCAGTAGCTCAGTGCACGGCCGACGTTGCGATCATCTGAGTCAAGTTGTACGGGCTTCACACAAAGATCTCTGCGCCTACTGAGTGACTCGAGGGCAAGTCACAATGTTTGTGTTGGCACCTGTTGGGAGCAGGATCCCCCAAGGGCAGTTTTGGGGCTAAAAGCCCATGTTTAACTCAATTTTTGTAATATAATTCTAAAGACTCTGCATTTTGTGGTCGCGAAGTGCAAAGGTGTTATGTGTCGAAAATGGTAATCCACACTTAGTTTTGTAAAATAAAGTCAGGTGTAATAGATCTACCCATGGTTCGCAGACCATGGGATTGTATAAAAAGAGCTAAGCAATTTGAAGACAATAATAGAATAATAACATGACACACGATGTAATGGAATCATAGCTTGGAAGCAAGAAGTCTAAGTCTTGGGTTGTAGCATAGGTGGAGGTTCTACATATGAGTGCATAGAGGCCTAGGGTAGAAGTCCATAGCTGAGTGCGTGGACCCCTGCAGCTATTGTGCGCAGGGTGGACAGAGTTTGTAAACCTTGAGAAATATTAATAAAGAGAGATATTCTACAATTTCTGTGTCTTTGTTCTGTTGATGCATCTGAACATTTTATGTATGAATTTCTTTCATTATGCTTTTATGATGTGCGAATAATTGCAATTACCTTGAATAAGTGAACGCATTCACAAATATCTATTTATGTGGTGTTAACTTTAAGTAATTGATGAGATAAGCAAATCACTTAAATTAATTAGGGAATATGCACGGCACACTGCCATAGCAGTGTGAAAGTACCTGAGCAGCAGGTTAGGCTTGCGCAAAGGTTGATCATACCCTTTCGCGGAGGTACAGAAGGATGAAATAGAGGGTTCATCTTACAAGCCCTAGAGTCAAGTGACATGCGTGAAAGTAGGAATAGAGGGAATCACATGACATCACAACCATCTCAGGGTGAGGAAACATGGTTCCAGCATCCCCCCATACTGCTTTGGGTGAGACTTCGGTCCACGCTCTATGGGCTGATGCTAAAAGGGTCAGTAGTGTAGGGATTTGGTTGGATATTTAACATTGAACCTAGGTCAGGCCCCCTCAAGCCAACAACACGCAAATGCACTAACCTAACGCAACTGTCATGAAAATATTTTACTCAATTTGATCATGAGACTGAGAACTATCCTACATTGATAGAAAGGATATGGGACAAAGAGTTGCTACCACCGCAACTGACACAGAACCTGCAGATGATGAGGGTTGAGCCTTGCGAAGAGGATCCAAATGTGAATATAGTGCTCTGGAGTGGAATTGCAATGGGCGAAGATAAGGGGAAACAACCTGAAGACAGTGCATGGGTTCATAAAGCCCCAAAGAAGGAGGTTGAATTTGATTTGGAGTGCACACATGAAACATTCATGGAAGCAAAAAAGAGCTTCATTGAGGCCTCTACTTCAGGGAGCTAGGATAAACCTATTAAGGAAATGGACCTTTCTATGCTTACGACCTTTCTAGAGACCTGCATGAAGTTGCTGCGTGATAGCAAGGTTGTGAAGGGGTTACAGGAACTTATAAATCGATGCGTCGAAAACACTCCAGGTGAACCATGTGTGATACGGAAGATTGGTAAGTATAAAACAAAGACAGGACGTTAGATGAGACTCACCGCGCAGATAGGATAATACGAAATGGATCAAGTTCTTCTAGGTTTGGGGTCAGACGCAAATGTTTTGGTAAAGCAGACTTGGGAGCGGATGGGGAGACATGCGTTGTAGTGGTCTCTGATTCAGTTAAGGATGGAAAATCAGTAGAAGATCATCCCCATGGGATGGCTACAAGGAGTAACCGTAGATATTGAAGGCATGAGCGCGTTGGATGATTTTGAAGTAATAGAAATTGTGAATGACAGCAACCCCCACCCTACACTCCTTGGCATTGATTGGGCTACTAACATGAACGGGTAATCAACCTAAAGAAGGGAACGATAATATTTGAAAATAAATAACTTCGTGTAATAGTACCCCTAGATCCTATTGAAGGATCGCGCTATATTGAACTAGTTCGTGATTATGAAAGCGATGACGACTTGAACTGCATATATAAGATAATAGCTCAAGACCAAGATTAGGTGAATCCGATAGTGAATGGATGAATTACATGGGATTGCGATAGTTTCTACAACTCAGACTCAGACGAAGAATTAGAACACTGGAAGAATCGGTTACATGAAGTAACCATATTGAGTTGTAACATGATGAACCGGTCGTTGAGTTGTGTGTCATCAAAGGTAAGAAATTTTCCCACTTATGATGGCTTGAATGATGTGAATGTGTTTTTGGATGTATTTGAGATGGAATTACCAGAGAAGCAACGCTTCTAGGCTTTGGATTGGGCCCTACGTGCTATGCCCACGAGATGGTGGGGTACGCACAAGGGTAGTTTTGATGATTGGCACGAGTGTAGGAGGATGATGAGAACACGCTTTGGGAAGCCCAAGGTATGAGATAGACGAGTATAACGAGAAGGATGATCCGCATGCACACTTGGCCAAATGGGCTAAGGCCTATGGAGCGAAGCCCCAACCTGAATGGGTGCATTTGTTCTGTCACACCCTGGATGTCATCCCAATGAACTAGTACCTTGAGACAGAGCTTTTCCATGGCACAGGAGAATGGGATATTCACTGTGAAGGGTTCATAATGATGTTCAGCTTCGAAGATGGGTTTGACTATATTGACGAAGCGCTACAGGAGGTTAAAGCAACAATCTTTAGGATACCACAGGATCTTTTAGATCTTATTCAACCAGATTGGACTACTCAACTAAGCCACGTGCTGGAATGTTATAATGTGACTGTTGAAGAAGAAGATGAGGATCCATGAAAGATTAATATTATTGAAATCGAGGGCCACCACGAGGTCAAGGGACCGTCGATTGAGAATCCTGACATAACCGCGCCATTGAAGACTAAATAGATATTGGTACCGAGGCGGAGCCCAAATTCACAAAGATTGGAGATTACTGGGATAACGCGACGGTAGATAAGGTTGTTGAATTGCTCTACGAATACCAGGATTTGTTCCCTACCAATTTTATGGAGTTAAAGGGGATAATATGAGACCTGGGCATTATGAAGATCACATTAAAACCTGATGTGAATCCGGTTAAGCAAAGACCTCACCGTCTCAATCCGACGTATAAGGGGAAGGTCCACTTAGAGTTAGATAAGATGCGTGTGGTAGGCATCACTGAGCCAGTAGAAGAATCTGATTAGGTAAGCCCAATGGTGGTATAAGAAAATAAGCATAAAGATGAAATAAGGATATGCGTAGATCTCAGGAAGTTGAATGATGATTGCATGCATGATCCTTTCCCGACTTGGTTCACTTATGAGGTATTGGATAATGTAGGTGGCTAGGAAGTGTATCCCTTCACTTATGGGTTCTTCGGGTACCATCAGATCAAAATCACACCTGAAGATAGAAGTAAGATGATCTTCGCAACTGAGTGGGGATGTTTTCAGTACACTATGATGCCTTTCAGATTAAAGAATGCGCCGGCAATTTTTTCGCTCGTAGTCATTGTTGCATTCAAAGACTTCATTCATAAGTTTTTGGAGGTGTACTTTGATGACTGGACTATGTTTGGATTGGTAAAACGCCATGTGGCCAGTTTTTTCTTAATGTTGTACACTTGTCAAAGGTACCAGATTGCGCTCAATCTGAAGAAATGTCTATTTTGTGTCCCTTATGGGACTCTGCTGGGTCATGTGGTATGGAGATAGGGATTAATGGTAGATCCCATGAATATTGCAGTGATAATTAACTTGGAGGTGCCAAGGAGTGTGAAACAGTTGAGCGCAACCCTGGGACATACTGGGTACTATAGGAAGTTTATCAAGGGCTACATTCAAATCACCGTGCCTATGGAGAAGTTGTTGAAAAAGGATGTCACATTCTGTTGGAACGAGGACTGTCAGAAAAGCTTGGATGTGCTGAAGGGAAAAATGGTCATCATGTTGATTTTAGTCTTCCCAGATTGGAAGAAGGAGTTTCATGTACATGTCGACGCATCATGTATAGCTCTGGGAGCAATGCCAACACAGACTAGCGGAGGAGAATTGGACCATACTCTAGCGTTCGCAAGTAGGAGGTTATCTAAGGTAGAGAAGAACTATTCTACCACTGAGCGCGAAGGACTAGCCACGGTATACGCGCTCTAGAAGTTTAGACACTATTTGTTGGGTGGACATTTTAAGATGTATACGAATCATTATGTGTTGAAATACTTGGTCAATAAGCATGTTTTTGGGGGGAGGATCTGCAAGTGGTTGTTATTGTTCCAAGAGTATGATTTTGAAGATACTCTAAAGCCTAAACGATTAAACGTAGGACCAAACCATCTATTGCGCATCGAAATAGGAGAAGAGCCCATTAATTTGGAGGAAGGACTACTTGATGCATAGCTATTTGCAGTGCACATCATGGATGGTCACTTTGAAGACATCATACATGTCCTAACGATAGGAACTGCCCCAGAAGGCTACACTGTCTAGCAAAAAAAGGAGTTAATGGTGCGCGCAGCAAAATTTTCTGTCATTGTCGGACATCTATACAAAATGAGGTCTGATGAAGTATTGTGATGATATCTACTAGAATTTGAATGAAGCAATATCCTCTCAAATGCTCATGGGGGTGTCGCAGGAGGCCATTATGCAAGAAGGGCGACCGCACAGAAGATTCTACGCATAGTGTTCTCATGGCCAACCCTCCATCAAGATTAAAAAGCCTACTATAGGGCATGCGACATGTTTCAAAGGACTAGGAGGCCATCGCAAAAGGATGAGCTCCCTCTAAAGCCACGGTGTACATTACAACCTTTCGAGAAATGGGCGATAGATTTTGTGGGACCCATTCAGCCTCAAGGAGAGAAGATGGGAGTGCGATACATTATCACCGCGACTGAGTATTTGAATCGATGGGTGGAGACATAGCCTGTGAAGAACTGCATAGGTGCGACCACTGCAAATTTTCTCTTTGAGTATATATTGATGCGATTTGGGTGTCCAAAGGTTTTGATGAGTGATCGTGGTACACACTTTCTGAGCGAAATGATCAGCGCGCTGACAGAGGAATCTCAGGTATATCACCAAAAAAGCACACCTTATCACCCATAGGCTAATGGGATGGTGGAAGCATTCAATATGGTACTTGAGAACACACTGACCAAGGTTTGCAATGCTCAGTGAAGTGATTGGAACTTACGCATACCTGCAGTACTATGGGCCTATTGAACGACATGCAAAAAGTTGACTGGATAGACACCCTTTAGGCTTGTATATGGTGTTGAAGCAGTGATTCCCATGGAATACATTGTGCCTAGTCTACACATAGCGGCACTCTCGGGTATGACGGATCATGGAGCCCTGGAAGAGAGACTCGCACAGTTTGCTGAGTTTGAGGAAGAAAGGTTTCTGGCTAGATTTCACCAACAGGTCAAAAAGCAACGTGAAAAAGCATGGCATGATCGGCACATTAAACTGCCCTCCTTTAAGGTAAATAACCTAGTTTTGTTATATGACAGCAAGTTTGATAAATTTCCATGGAAATTTAGGATGCACTGGCTAGGGCACTATGTCATTAAGGAAATTACCGATGGTGGAGCAGTTCAGTTGGTTAAATTGAACGGAGATCCCTTCCCAGGAAAGGTGAATGGCAGTCGATTTATGCCATACACCAATGATCCGGCCAAGTGACTATATGAAGGTAGCATAGTCTTAGCACTCCAAGAAGCTGAAAGGAGGCGCGCGACTATAAACTACACTTCTCGGGTTGGGGAACAGTGTGATTGGAGGATTGTGTGGAACGAGGGTTCACGACAGCACAGAGAGAGCTGCGCTACCTAGGGAGAAATCATGCAGGTAAGCCAGAAAGTGAATGTTAAAGTCATTGTTCATGATTTGACGATGAGAATGCGGCCAAATGGAGTAGGCGGCCAGCATTTAATACGAAATTTATGGGTAATATCCTTGGAAATCTACCACCAATCTGGCATTAATAAACTGAATGTGGGGGGAACAGTCGGATTTGAATTCAAAATGGCCTATAAATTAAATGTGGCTACCCAACGAAAAACACTTGGCATTTTGAGCATTAAGTTAGTGAGCTCTCAGACGTGCATGAATCACGCATTTTTCAAAGAATTTCTTGACTACCCAGTGTTTGATCGATTTCCATAGTCTGACCACAAATTCATCTGCGATTTTATCCCAAGATCTGAATCTATGGACGTTGAAGCCGTGACAACCGAGGGAGCTGTGCCGGAGGTTGTTATTGAGGTAGAGGGAGTTGCTCCTAAGGTTGCAGAGGTACTAGATGAAGTCCCTAAGTCACCACAGATGCCTATAACGAAGCCTACCCTAACCAAGGAGAGTGCGAAGGATAAGAAGGGAAAGAAGGTTGCGATATCGGTGTGTGCATTGCCTCAAAGAAATCCACAGAAGGACAAGCCCACCGCACAAGAAAATGGAAAAACTATTAACTTGGAGCCGGAGGAGGAAGAGATTGAGGAAATCCCGATGGATCATGAGGATTTGGGGGTAGAAGTGGAGGACGTTGAAGTCAAGGGTTCTGACCCTATCACTAAGTTGCTCGAATACATCCGTCCATGTAAGGGCAAGACCAAGGTGTCGAAGGACATCGACAAAAGCAAGGTTTCCCTGCACATACCTTTGCTACCGGATGAAATTGTCTTTGAAGGACCTCGCTTAGGGGGGTTCCACTGTTGAAACTAGAAGATTGGGACTTAAGTGACACTGAGAAGTTCCCACACTTGGCAACAGAATAGCTAATGCACCACGTTGTTCACACAACCACCGGGATGACTACATTGGAACGTGAAAGTGACTTAGGGGTGTAGACAAGGCAGGTCTGCTCAACCTACTGTGGGTACCACATTGAAATCGCAAAACCATTATAGTATTGGTCATCAAGCAGTTATTATGCTTGGTGCACGATGGGTGTCTGTGGCTAGAGGAGCGGATACCCATCACCAACAGGCTGATCCATAGGATCACACAACTGCACTATACAGGGAAAAATCCGGCCATGATGTTTGGCAGAAAAGGTGGCAAGCAGGCCCTCGCAGAGGCCATGAAGGAGAAATTCAATCTCATGAAGAAGTCGTGAGGCTATGCCATATCAAGTATTTATGATCCTATGGTCAAGGTGGCCTCTATCTGTTATCTATTAATGAATTCTTGCAATCCTCTTACAACCTTACTATCGTGCAATAGATTCATGCATGTTTCTATGAACGTCGTAAGCATAGATGGGTCCATTTTTGGCTCCAATCTATGTTTGCTTCCTGAGTGGAGGCATCAGTGAAGCTCTTCTTAGATTCCATGAATCTTTCCTTAGCACGCTCTAAATCAAACTCTGCTTCTTTCGTCAAAGCCTTGCAAACCCAAGTACTATCTTCAGGTTGTTTTCCTCTATCATCTCCCATTGCAATTCCACTTCAGAGCACAATGTTCACATTTGGATCTTCCTCACATGGCTTAAACCTCATCAACTACAGGTTCTCAGTCAGAGGAGGTGGTAGTGCTCCCTTGTTGTATATCCTAGCTATCAGCGTAGGACAATCCTTTGTCTCATGATCAAACAAGGTACAATACAGACATGATAGATGTGTTGGATTCATACAATCATGGGCATAGTGCCCTAGCCCTCCGCAATTGTAACATATCAGCTGTTCGCGACCTCTTCCAGGTCCTCCTCCACCTCAGCTTCACCCGTGCCCCTGAAATCTGGTTCACGCCACTCCTGCGTTCTGGTTAAGGGGCCACGATTCAACCTGAACTCTATAAATGGGAGTTCTATCCATCATTAGCTCATAGCTTCTACAAGTGCGCTCACCGTGTCCAAACGATCTACAAAAATTATAGAAAAACTATTGTGAATTCTGTGTGTACTTCTATAACAAATGGTAGTTGTCCGTAGCATGCTTTCCTCCTATTTGACAAATCATGAACCACAAAGCAGACGTTGTGCTAGGTCCTGCTTGTGCCTCCGATCTTAATGACATCGGTCCTCCTCCCGCAAGTTAGTTCAAAAACACTGAGCAGTGCTCCTTGTCATGACCTTGACCCTTACATTTCATGCACCATACTTCTTTGTGCACTTCCGAGCGAGCTATCATGTCCTGTTTCAGACTCTGCATCTCAAGGCATAAGTTTTTCAACTGCGCGTGGATCTGCTGAACTCCCAAGTTAGCATCCTATATCATGGTTTCATGCAGCCTCATCGCGATATCCAAGGCCTCTACCTAAGTCGTTAACCTCTGTTGCAATAGCGCGTTCCTCAAATCCAGCGTTAGCAATGCTACAAACCATTCGCGGTGTTTTCCACCTATTAAAGTCATATTAGCTTTGTGAATTGTACACTTCAGTCTCTGATCTAACTCCGAAGAAGTCTCACCTAGTAGCATTGTGATATATTTGAATCCAATGATCGACTACGCCTCTGACTTCAATCTGCTAAATTCTCTATTCATCGCAATTTGGATATCTGTGATCCCTTCATTCGGATTGTCATTAGAATGCTTAATATACCAGGTCAGCGCGATATCTTGCAGAGCACTGACCAATGTTGCTTTCTTTATATTATCATCTGTAACTCCTTGCACTTCCCATACGGCTCTTATCACGAACCAAAACTGGTTCAAATCTTCATTTCCTACTCCCTTGAACACAGGAAACTTTATCCCGCTTACCATATTGACTTGCGGTGGTGGCAAAGGTGGTATGGGTGAAGATGGAGGTGAAGGCGGTGAAGCTGGTGGTGGTGTGGGTGGAGATGGTATGCACAGAATCCTCTGCCTTATCAAATTGATCTCACTTCACGGTGAGACCTTCACGAGCTCTTCTTTATCCCCTCGCACAAGTGAAATCAAAGGGTTATTCTCTGGTCCCTTACTTCCTTCATTTCTATAGGTTTTTCCACTTCGCATAGCTCAGAACATCAAGGTGATTTCATAACCCTCTTTTCACACAATAATATTTTAATCCAAGTATTCAGAGACATTATGTACTTATCTCATGGTCTCTGCCTCGCTATAGTTGACTAAAGTATCTACCGCGAACTCAGTAATGAATCCTCCTATAATCTGATTGAGCCAGTGATCAACAGCACGCGAGATCTTATCCTCCAATGCTTCCAATATATGCACCAACTCTAGGGTCCACACAATAGGATTGTCGAGTTTCCACCTACCTTGGCTATCTGCTAGCTTCGCGATCCACTCTTACAACTCAGTAGGAAAATATGCGAAGAAAATTTCATGGATCTCTATGTACAGGTAGTAGTCTAACCAGTCGTCTTTTGTCAATCGCAGATTCTTATTCTCCTGCTCCGCAAACTCGTGAATTCTTCTATCCAACCAACCTTCAACTTCCTTCTTAGTTGGATTCCAATGATACGACATCAGACATCTCTATGCAGACTCCGGTCCCACAATAAAACCATTTGTTAGCTTGATGGGGCCTGACTCAGATTCAAAGTTATTTAGCTAAACAAATCCCTGTACTATTGGCCCTTTCGGCAACAGCCCACGGAGCACAGACTGAGGTCTCACCCAAAGTAGTATGGGGGGATGCTGGAACCAAGTTTCTGCACCCTTGATATGTCTGAGGGGTCGATTTAGTCCAACTGTAAATACCTTCACGCAGGTCATTTCGTGCACTTTCCTAACCTGCGACACCTTTGTGATCTGTCATAATCACCTTTGCGCAATCCTAACCAGGGGTTGAGGTTCTTTCACACTACTAAAGCAACGATCTGTGCTATTTCCCCAAGTTACACTATGGATCTTACTTATCTACATATAATAGTTAGTTATCTTCATGTAAACAGATAATTTATCTTATATTTTCTTTATCAACACATTCATATAAGTTCGTGCATCATATAAACAGCAAAAATAGAACTTATACCCAATACATTCAATGTAGAAAAGAGTAAAATATACACATAAATGATGTAAACTTCTCTTTATTACTTCTCCAAAGATTACAGACTCGACTCGCCCTGCGCACTCAGCTGCAGGGGTCCGCGCACTCAGTTGCGGACTACTAGGCCTCTACGCACTTAACTACAGAGCCTTCTCTTACTCTACGACCCAAATACATGACTCGATGCTTCAACTAAGACTCAATTCATCATCTTTAGATCTTACAAACTTTCATGGTTATTTCCTTTTACAACTTAGAGCCTCACTCTATTTATACAATCCCATGGTCCGCGGACCATGGGTAGAACTCTCAAGCTGACATTACATTAAAAAAGTAAGGGCGGACAACCCTATGACTCAATTACAACTTCACGCTCTGCACCCACAAATCGCGGAGTCTTTATATCAGACTTAGTCAAAACTTGGGCTTTAAGCCCCAAAACTTGCCTTGGGGATCCCACGCCCAACATGGCCACACAAATTTTGGCAGGAAAAGTTATGAGGAAGTGTCACACAGATGAAGTATAGGCACCTATCATTGCTCTAGCATCCCAATGCACCAAATGAGTCCAGTTTAATTGATCACGCTATCTTTGTGGTGAGTTCCTTGCGAACTACGGTTAGGCACAGGAGCTCAGCAAGACCTTCCACTATGCATGGCTCTTGCTATCCATTGTGCTGGTAGCCTGGGATCTGCATGAAGACAGTCAATTCCCCTCAGTCATGCCAGACCTACCAGAAGCAATGAAGTACGCTTCGCTGTGGGTGACCAAGGATGCTCAGTGCATCACGAATAGCAAGATCTTATGGATCTTGATGGAAATGAATATACACATTTCTATCAATCGTAAGTTGTGATTGTCTCCTACTATGTTTTCCAAACTATAGGAGTACGTGGAGTTCAAGGCATACTTTCAGCACGTCTCGATCAGGGCACAAAAGAACCCTAAGCAAAAGTGGCATGACTTGCCTTACTTGGCAACTAACGATGTGATTGATGCAGTTCTTGGTCGATGGCTGGTAGAGTGGTGCACTGCCTCAAACTCGGCAGTGGGGTCGAGCAAGTCTGCCGTGCAGTGCAAAAAGGAGGCCAAGCTCAAGATGGCATATCTGGCTGAGAAGAGGTAGAACGAGGCTGCTGACAAGGCCCAGGTAGAGCGCAATGTTGCACAGTAGGCGGAAAAGAAAACAAGCAGAACAGAGTGCAGCTCTGACAAAGGTGCAAGGTCATACTCGCCCAAAATAGAGGAAGAAATAGATGAGCAGGCAGAGCAGCATGGAGCAGACCCACAGACAGCGTCATACCACATCAAACGTCCAAGGGAACAAGAAAAAGTGGGGCTACGAAAGAAATCCAAGGCCAGTAAGACGTCACTAGACCCAATCACCCTAACAGAGGGGGATTTGAATGACAATGTAGATACGGTGTGGGATGTCACCACGGAGGTACTACAGTAGTTCGAGTAGCAACAACAGCAAGTATTGGGGGCCATCCATACGGGTCTCCATGAGCTGCAGATCTGTGCATCACAGGCTGGTGCGGTGTCCACAAGCCTCGCCATCGATACTGTAGAAGCCACTAAGATGCTGCGTGCGAAGGACTCCCGAGCAATAGTGCTACTAGATGGAGCACTAACAACAGAAAACAAAGTTGACAGGCCCGCTGTCAGCAGCCTCAAGGGAGTAGGGTTGAACTTGGCAGCGCTTCCTAGCGAGGCACTACACCTACTACAGGATGGAGTGATCGCGGAGTTGAGGGCCTGTAAACAGTGCACTGTGCAGGTGATCAGCGAACAACAAATCAATAATGTGTAGCTAGCCCTGCAGCGAGATTCTACCATCGCCGTCGTGACTTATGTAACCTACTAAAACAAGCACATAGCTCAGGTCATGGAGGAAGCATGTCGAATGGTCCCAGAGTTGGCCATTCCTGAGGGAGAACCAGTAGAGGTGTGCATTCGCAAGTTTTCTATAGGGGTGTGTGAAGCTCACATAGAGCTAGCTAAGGTTCAACTAGAGCTGAAACTATAGATTGTAGATTTGCAATTGAAGGTCCGGCCTTCAACCCTACCGGAAGTAAAGGAGCAGCACGCAACCACTGTCATAGAGGTGATAGCAGTAGTAGACAGTGTAGTAGCAGACTGCACGTGGCTATTTGAATAGTCGTTTGAGGTCCTAACCAATCTATAGGAGGATCCTTATGTACAACTGTTGGAGATAGAGGCACGAGAACTGCAACAACACTATGACAAGGTAAAAGGAATAGCGCACACCATCACTCTCACAAAGAGACTGGCGAAGTTGCAGGAGGCCAAAACATTGAAGGAACGGGTAGATGCATTGTTGAAGACGTGCTTGAAGCCTTGGTTGGATGAAGCTTATTCAGTCACAGCCTCCATTGAAGGCAAGCTTCCTAGTCTACAAGAAACTTAGCAGAAGCTTCTGGTTGACAGTTCAGGACCAGCAACAGAGTAGTTGGTCGAAGAAGTGAAGCAGGCGGCCTCATAGTGCACCACCAAGATACAGGTCGAGTTGGGAGGTCTTCACACCAAGATCTCTGCGTCCACAGAGTGACTCGAGGGTGAGTCACCATGTTTGTGTTGGGGACTTGTTGGGAATGAGTTCCCCAAGAGAAGTTTTAGGACTAAAAGCCCATGTTTTGGGACAATTTTGTAATAAAATTGTAAAGTCTCCGCATTTTGTGGTCGCAGAGCAAGAAGGTGTCAAGAGTCATAAAGGGTTATCTACCCTTATTTTGTAAAGTGTCAAGTCGGCTGTAAAGATCTACCCATGGTCCGCGAACCATGGGATTGTATAAAAGGGAGATAAGTAAGTAAGCTCTAGTAAGTTAGAAAACATAGAATCTTTGAAAGCTTTGGTAGAGAAGTCTAAGTGTTTCAGGTCTTAGCATAGGTAGAGGCTCTACAACTCAGTGCGCAAAGGCCTAGGGTGGAAGTCCGCAGCTGAGTGCGTGGACCCCTGCAGCTGTGTGCGCAGGGTGGATAGCGTCTGTATTAAACTAGAGGATATCAATAAAGTGAGGTATTATGCAATTACTGTGTATTTAGTCTATGTTAATGCATCTTATTATATTTCGATCTGTGTTTATCTTACAATGTTTATTTCATGCACGAATGTATATCTTATTATATTTCAATCTGGGTGTATCTTACAATGTTTATTTCATGTGCGAATGTATGTGATTATATTTGTTAATTGAATGCAAGTAAAGATATCAGTTTGCACGACACTAACTGTAATTGACTGGTAAGATAAGTAAAACACATGATACAACTTAGGAAACCTATATAATACATTGGCATAGCTATGCGAAAGTACCTGAACCATGGGTTAGGGTTGTGCGAAGGTCAATCATACACCTTCGCAAAGGTACTGAAGGACAAAATAAAGGGTAGAGTGATAGAGCCCTAAGGCTTAGCAACCTATGCGGAAGCAGGGGCAAGGGGTAAAAACCGACATCATGACCATCTCAGGGTGCAGAAACTTGATTTCAGCATCCCCCCATACTGCTTTGGATCAAACTTCAATCCGCTCCACAGGATGATGTCGAAAGGGCCAGTAATGTGGGGATTTTTTTGGCTAACTAACGCTAAACCTGGGTCAGGAACCACAAATCCAACACCCACTGAAGAATTCATCGGTAAGAATCAAGAGAAGGCAATGGCATGAAGGAAAATTTTAAGAACCCCCCCTAAATTTATAAGTATAATAAATGAGAGAATCTCCATGGTATATAGGAAAAACGGAAGGCGATTTTATCAATAATATAATATGTATATATAATTTTTTGGCGAATCTCTCACCAGGCATGGCGAATATTTTACTCAATTATAAAATCTTGTAAGATATTGGTATTATCATGGGCTATCATAAACCTAGAGCTTAAAAATTACTATTAGTAATCTATAAAATTTAATAAAATTAATAGCTGATTTTTATTTTATTTTTTATTTTAACCAAGCTAAAATGTTTAACATACATTAAATCACAACATCCATTTTTACTCTTGATCCACCAAGCCCCGAGAGGGATCAAATAGCATATCACGATATTTGATACCTCTTGGGGGTTAGTACATCCAGAGTAAAGATGGATTTATGCTGGTTTAATTCCCCCATTTAAATAGGCTACATTCCAGGTGAATACCATGGGTCAATACCATGTGCCATTTTGGTGAATACCATGGGTGAATACCATGTGTCATTTTTATTTTTATTAATACTATTATTAGGGTTAATAATGTTTTTTTGCATGGTATTAATAACAATCTAGTCCACGGTATTTGTCCCATAGTATTTTGCCCATAGGTTTCATATAAATATAACGCATTTTTTGAGTGTTCATAAATATAATATGACTTATGGAGTAAATATAAAAAAAAAAAAATTTATTTGTTTACCATACCTCTTGTTTATTTATATTTTTATTAATTTACCATACCTCTTTTACAAATATGGTATTTGGCCCATAGG
>APFE031100541.1:0-15000 GCA_000404065.3 Pinus taeda
TTTTAGGTTTGTTTTCAAGTATATCTCTCCTAATGTGATGTGATGGAAATGAAATAAAGTGAGTGAAGTGTGTGAGATTGTGATGTGCTTTTTACAATTTAAAAGTATTCTACAAGAAAGCTTGAAATGAAGTCAACTCTTAAAGGAAAATAAAGACATTAAATAAAAGACTAATGACATTGGCCCAGTGCCTGTGCTGCTACAAGGAAATGAAAATGAAACCTATGTCAAATAACAACTAAACAATGTGAGACTAAAGTAACTCTACGTAAAAGAAAGACTAGTCACAAATACTTTAACTTCTTCTTAACCTCTTGCCTTTTAACTGAATATATCATGTGATAAACAATTAGAACAAGTCAAGCAATTGTGAGTTCTTGAATAATTAAACCAAACTGCTCTAAGTGATATTTTGGTCCTCAATAAGGATATTAAATTATGAAGAAGGAACCATCAATAGATAAACAACTTGATATCTAAAAACAGAAAGAAAATATGGAGATTGACTAAGTGATAATGAGGAAATAAAGGCTGCAAAACAAAGAAGGTCAGCGACATAGACAAGATGATCACAAGTGTCACTAGTTATGAAAAAGAAAAGAAAGAAACTGTCCCTGGCACGCCTAAGAAACCTGCATAACACACTGATCAGTCATGAAAAGGTGCAGAAATGTAAACAAGCAGAATTTGAAATGTATGTACAACTATCAAAACACAGCAATTAAAGGCATTATATACATGAAATAAGAAAACAAAATGCAGGAAATTAAAAGTACTGTACAGGCCTTTAGTAAACAGGGGCCCTTTGCCTACTCCAGCCAATTCAAAGATCAATTACACGCTTGAATGGGATAACCGTCTTCTCATATATTATGCATGAAATAGGAAAACACAGTGGGAGTTCAAAAGTACATAACAGCAACTAACAACTAACTTGTCCAACGTTCAAAGACGCTTTATTTATAACTGAAGAAGGCGAACTAACTTAACGAAATCTAAGTAATTCGAATAGCTGAGTAAAAACACGTAGTCTTGCTACGTCCTTGGATTTAGGCAACGGTCATTGTGGGCATTCAATCCGCTGTTGGACTATGTTTCCCACTACCTTCATAACTGAGGACGATGCCACCTGTTCTTCACGTGATCTAAAACAGAACACTCAGAGCCGTGCCACCGCCAATGACCTCCATTGACCGAAGTTGCCTCCTCGTTGACCACGGGCTTGGATGACTGGTTTGGATGATCTGGAGGGACACACACCATGTCCTTGGTTCCACGAACTTGCCCATGTGGCTCTTCTTCCCGGAGGACACCTGGAACATAGCATTTATAAAAAACAGCTGCGGAATTCGGGGTTGGCTGCGAAAACCGGGATCAGCTGCGGAAAACCCTGTATGAGCTGCGGAAAGCAGCACCTTGAACCAAAATTCTAAACCAAACACAGTCATTAGCATAATTAGAAAACCACGTAAAAAGTCCTAAAATACAATGATTTGAGCAATTTGATGGAGGGAATGAGTGGTAAAATAAGGAAATGAATAGGAAAAAGAGGCTGGGAGGATGTGTAAAGAAGTGTAGGTTTGAGGCTCAACACCAATTGTGATACTGAGAGTGTGTGGCCTAGCGAATGGATTTCGATGAAGTGTGGGTTTGTGGACGACCCATAACCATGACAAATGAAGATCCGAGGATAGAGATACCCTATAATGCTTATGACCAATTGTGATACTAACAGTGTGCGGCCTAGGAAATGGACATCGATGACAAGGATTTTGTGCAGTTGACCCATAACCGTGATGTTGGTTGTTGATGAAGTAGCAGGTGCCTACATAGCCTAGGGTGGGAGGGCACGTCTCCAAATAACCCAAACCGAATGCTGCTATGTTGAAAATGATGAATGTGAAGCAGGTGCCTACTAATATTGGGTGGGAGGGCATGTCTGCAATAAGAACCCACTTTGAATGCTGCTCCAGAATTAAAATGGACATAACTTGGTCAATATAACTCAAAGTATTTACTATAACCTGTTTTTGGAAGCAGAATGACCATTTTGCATCTTCTCATGTGTTGGAAATCCTTATTTGGACACTCTAGAATCTCATATTCACATTGCATTTTTTCCGCCATCACAAAAATTATGAAAAAAATAGTTGATTTTAAATCAACGATATCTCCCACATCTGAATTCTAATTCGACCCATTTTTTTGTGTTGAGTGATTTTTCAAGAAGTGCTCATATCTACAATTCGTTTTTAGAATTTTTGCACAAAAAATTCAAAAATGATAGGAGAGTCGCCGTCCACCAATTGTCATTAGAAAAAAAATTCTACAACATAGCTAATTTTAAATCAACAATATCTCCCTCATCGAGACTCCAACTCCGTTGATTTCCTTTTATTTGAATTTTGTTATTTGTTCGCAAGGAATCTAGATAAGGTATTTGTTTTTGTAAATATTGCACCAGATGTTTCAAATCTGATCTACGAACTCACCACCCAATAAAAATTCTTGTAAAAAAATGAAAAAAGAAAAATTCTTCCTGCTTAGCCCAAGAAAGTGCTTTGTGGAGGTCGCAACGCATGCCTGAAGTTTGTTGAATATTGCTGCAAAAAATTGAAACTGAAATATACATGAAACCCTCATTCCCATGAAATCATAACCTGCTCTGAAACCACTGATCCGGATCTTGGGGGAAGACCCCCAAGATCTAAAAGATTGAAATGCCAAAAGAAAAAATAGGAGAATTCCCAATGAACAAAACCACAAAGAATTTTTTTATTAAAATGGAGAATAACTGTAAAAGCTACAATATGGTGGACAAAAATGTCCTTTTACAAAATGTGACTTGTTACTTATAGTATATTTCAGTTACAATACCACAGGTCAATTCCATGGGTGAATGAATACCATGGGTGGATGTCACAATACCACGAGTCAGTTCCATGGGTGAATGAATACCATGGGTGGATGTCACAATACCATGGGAAAATACCATGGGTGAATGAATACCATGGGTGGATTTCACTTACAATACCATGGGTAAATTTCATGTGTGGATGAATAACATGGGTGGATGAATACCATGGGTTGATGCCATTTTCCATTCGGATCACCTAGCCTTCTGAGGACCGAAACTATGTAATGCACAATTTTAGTCAACAGTGACATGCAAACCAACAAAATAAATTTCGTAGTTTTTGGGGCCAGCAAGGCATTGCCTCCTAGAATTGTGAAATGCAATCCTAGAGGTTAGTGTTGGGCCAAAATTGTGCAATTTATGGACGGAAGGCGAAGCCTTCACATCCAGAAATGTGCAATGCTAGCTGGGCAAGGTGGTCTGGGCTAAGGGAGCCCAGGCCCGCTGATGGGTGACTGAAAACATGAGAAATCTAATGCATCATGAAACTGAGTGAAAAAAAGAGTGAACGATCACGCATGCAAACAACAAGTGTAGGATTCAAAAAATGGGAAAACATGCATGTGTGTGAAACGTGTTGCTGGAATGGCGACCGTCGGTGAAAAAACTGTGTCATGCATGCGACAAAAATGAGATGCGAATGAAAACTGAAACGGTGCTTCTACAAGCTAACATACATAAAAAATACAGCAAGCACTCATTGAAATCAAGTAGACAACACTCAGACAAAGCGAAACAAAAAAAGAGACAAAAATGTAGCAGAAGACATGAAAAACAGACTTACCCTGAAACAACTAAGTTGAAAGTGTCCAACAGTACTAGATGTGATGTGGGATGTCAGAGCTGCAAGGTCGATGTGAGGAATGAGTTCTGTAGCTTCCGATTGGTGAGTTTTGATAAGATCGAGGTTATGACACGAATGCCACAAATCTAGGAAAAAGTGACACTTGGCGAGGGGTTTCTAATATGAGCTTTGCATGTAACCTCCAACTGCTAAGAATAGATCCCTAGATTTAGGGATGCCTTTTGTATGTTACCATTTTCTATTTCGGGAAGAGAAACCCATGCATGCAAGTCAGGGTAGATTATTCCGGGAGGGGATCGGTCGACCTAAAGGCACATGCAATAGTCTACAAGCTTAGGAGAGTAATTTGTATAGTTTTTGGGCTCAACAGAGCTGGTTGTCCTAGAGGGATTGCACAATTTATGGGAGGAACAGGTGACTATCTCCCGAGATTGCGCAATTCCTGATCTGAGAAGCTATCTTAGGATGAATTGCGCAATTTTCTGAGTTAAGCCTAACAAACTGATTTGCACAATTCTTGAGCTCAGCAGGCTGGCCAACTGATTTGTGTAATTTGTAGAGGCAAGGCTAGTTCCTGTCCAGAATTGTGTAATTTTCTAGGGGAGCTGCTTGGCCAGTACATGGTCTAAGTCCAGAGAGATAGCCTATGAGGGGAGTGAAGCAAACTAACATGCACAAGCTAACAAGACATTGAGAAATAGTTGAAGCCTATATGCTTGACAGTGAAAGACATGCTACTAAGGATGGTTGGTAGGGAGGCTCCAAAACGAAGCTAAGGCAAAATTTTGGAGGGTGTTTGTAGCCACTACAACACTTGGCAACACATTAGTAGAACTCCATTTCTCTGAATGTACCTTGTTCGTGAAAAGCAAGTCGAACACCTCCGGAAGTATTGTTCAATTCTCTGTCCGTCTTGGTTTCCACAATTGCTTGATTGTAAGATGTAGCATCTGTCAAGCCCTTGGTTGGTCAACACACATTCCAAGCCAAGTCAACACACTTGTTTCAATTGGGGATGAGGGTTATATTGGTGCACAAATCATATGATCATCAAAGTTTTAGTTTCATCTCTCATGTTGCTCTATTGCCAGCAAGCCTCGACAGCACCCCAGCGGAGTCACGCAGGAACACAAGCATTGCACCACTGCCAATGAGCCTAGTCAGTACCTTGGTGGAGTTACTTGCATCACCTCTTTGTGCAGGAAGCCTTTCTCTTCTTTTTCCTTATTCATTTTTATTTTTTCCAAAAATTTTCACTTTTTCATTTTTTTCATTTTTCATTACTGTGCATTACACTTATTTGTTTCAAAGGAAGAAGAGGGATCCCGACTTATTGAGAGAATAAGATGTTGTTCCTTCAGAGAAGTATTTTATATGTATACCTTTGACATTCTTGTTAAGGTTTTCCCCCTCACCTTACTCTACTTGACTGACCTGACAAGGTATAATCTAAAAATAACCAACTAGAGTAGGTGACAATAGTTAGCGCGCAAGCATTGTGTTTTCACCAAGGTTCACTTTGAACAGTACGTATTTTCCTCGATGCATCATGGATTGAAGACAGTAAGTTCTTCAGATAGAGATAAGATGACAGATAACCAAGTATTGACAACTGCACAAGACCTCTTGTATTTTACCCAGATTGTTTCAAGAGTTTCACACGATTTCATGCGAAACTAACCTATGGACAGAAAAAAGCATATAAACAACAAGACAAAACAAAAGCAAAATTAAATTCATAAGCAAAGCAAATGAGCAAACAAGAAGGAAAGCAAACAAACATGCAAAGTAAGAATCAAGCATGCATGCAAGCAAACAAAACAAAAAAAAACACTACTCCTACTCCTAAGCTAATGGTGCATGGGCTTGATCACGTGAAGTGATACTTCCAATGTAGCCACTGTCACATTGGTTGACCCATGTTGGTGAAGGCATGGTTCGTGAATAGTAGAACTGTGCGAACCAGTAAACATGGAAGAGATAACAATGAAGTCAAACGTACTTCGAGTTTAAGTGTGTCCACAAAGCATAAGTGAGTGCAAATGCATAACATGCAATCCATGGACTTACCATGGTGTTGTGCTACAATACTTGCAGATGTTAAGTGTATGCATTCTCTTGATTGTGACATGCAAGAAAACATGAGAAAGTTAGAACAATTACGTTGTGCAAGTTTGCTTGCTATGTAAGATTCCTCCAATGCATGAGCCATGGGATCATGTAGTTCAAGTGGACGAAGCGAAATCTAGGTGTTTGGTTTATCTACAATTCAAAGCAGAGAGTGATGAGGAGCCTTGAGTGTTTCAACAATTTCCTGATCGGAAGAGAAATCAACTTGAAGATAGTGAGGGTCTGACATAACCATCAGCTCAGGCTGAAGTTCCTCGACAACCTACAAGGTTTCAACTTCATCAACCGATAGATCATCGTAGACTAGTGTCTTAGATGAATTAAAAACGATTGAATCAACATCGTGATCAGATGAAGAAGTAGAGAGATCACGACAACCATGATCAAAAAAATCGGGATGTTTGTCAGCATTCTCATAATTTTTGAATTGTCCAGAGGGGTAGATGAAAAGCAAGGATGTTCACCCTCTATATTTTCAGAAATGACAGATGACAGATTGGACGAATTTTTAGAGGAAGATGTGTCCTCTTCGCAATGTAATGACAAACTGGAATCCGACGTGTCCTGTGAATGATAAGAAGTAGAAACATTTGGAAATGAGTTTTCATAAGGGAAATTGATATTGGAGGAATCACAAGGGATGTTAGGATAGAGCGAGTGAGGCATGGATGGAAGGGAGTCATCCTTCACCACAGGTTCTTATTTATATTCTTACATGCACTCATCATGAATGATGGCACAGGTTGGCTGAATAACACCAAATCCGTCAACAACTTGATCCTCGTTCACAGCAGGTGAGCAGTTTGAAATGGAAGAACACGAGATAGTACAATCTAGAGGATCAACAAAACGAGGGGATGGAGGTTGAAGGAATGAATCCACATGCCAACCAGTAGGCTTGCAAGCCAAATCTGCGGAGATATTAGGAGTAGGTGGGGTGGGAGGATGTGACAGTTCAATATATGTGTATGCATGTTCTCCCACATCACTCTGCAGTGGTAGAGCTGTTAGATGAAGTGAAGGCTGACAATCATTTGTGCCAGCAACTATGCCTACCTATGATTGCACAACTCCATCATTGAAGTGTTCTGAGCAAAGTTCGGATGATTTCAAGGATTGTGGATTTTCAAATATGTGAAGAAGATACTCAAATGTTCCATTGGGAAATTCCCAATCAATTTCATCTTTCGGAAATTGGTATGCAAGATTACAAAAATGTGTGTGAAACTGTTCAACAGATTCATTGGGTGCTTTCCGTAATTCCACAATTTCTTTGTGGAGTGCTTTATGGTTAAAGTGGTTGAAAGAACAATCTATCTCTGTGACGATATGAGAAAGAGAATTAATAGATTTTTTAAACAGCATGGCACACTAGTGCATTGGGTGCCCTCCAAGCATGTAGACGAACAGGGCGTAGGTCATGTATTCTTCAAATATTCCATGTCTTTCACATGAGCCTACAACGTCGACCATGCTTCTAACCAAGGCTACATAGCCTCCACCATCATATGTTTTATGTGACAAGTTAGCCTATAGCTCTTGTGAGATTTCGAAGTTGCTTCCATAAGACATACACTTCGAAAGAGAAACTCTGTAGTTAGTCATGATAGATATGCAAAGAATAAAAACATATTGTGAGGACACAGCTTGTCATCTAGCCCTCATTTTAGTGCCAAAATTTTGACGGTGTTGGACCTACCAAAATTTAAGGGGATTTCCCTGGTAAGAAGCCCCAACTAGACCTTAAACCGTTTGGTATAGGAGTCCCAGTAGTGGGTCGTACAGTATTGCCTTGACCGTGGT
Organism: Pinus taeda; assembly: GCA_000404065.3. NCBI lineage: Eukaryota > Viridiplantae > Streptophyta > Pinopsida > Pinales > Pinaceae > Pinus > Pinus taeda. The sequence continues at coordinate 7,656 of APFE031100541.1, forward strand.
TGCGCGCAGAGACAAGTAATATGTCCCTATTGGTAGCAAGGGTGCAATATATGCAACAAGTCAAGGAAGGTGCATGAATGGTTCTAACACATGGACGGTGAGGTGAGTGCACCCCTTGGAAACCTGTGAAAACACAGAGTTAAGAAGGAACACACGAGCAAAGATTTATCACAAACTGAAAGGAAAGTAAGCTAGTAATCCAAAATGATGGTTAAACCAAGATCACATTTCAGTAAGGTTCATACATATTTATACAGAGAATTCCATACATGCATGCGTGAGAAAACAGATACATATATCATTAGAGTAAACAAGAAATACAATAATAGCATATGCATGAAACATGCTGGTTTTGTTATATTAAGAAGTGAAAGTTATGATCATACATTACAACCATCAACAACCACTAGTTCTGACAACCGAATGTTACAGTCACTACCGCCTGCTCCTCCAAAGAGATATACTAGATCCGCACATTGGAGAGGCCAAGCCTCATTACAATACTCTCCAATATTTCTCTAAGATACTCCTATCGAAAGCTTGGCTAACCAAAAGCCCATACAATGAGTTATGAGGGACTATTTATAGCAAAGGTTGGGGTGACCCTTGACATTCCCCTTTGTGACCATTCATCTACCCTCATGACTCTTCAACTACTCTATGACTATTACATTCAAAAATCGACATGACCCCATGTGAGATAAAATGGCTTGATAAATCCATGCAAGACATCGGTGACACTCTGACCATTGTGGTGAGACAAAATCTTCGACAGGCTTGTGATGGTTGATGGTGACAAACTGATTCCAAGATTGTTCATCCATGATGGCATCTGTGTGCTCAATGGTAACATCCTATTGAAAGTGAACTCTTGCCTCCGTTGCTTTCGGGTGCACTAATATGGATCCTTTATCCAAATCGTCTGAAAATATGTGTATCATCATCTTGAGTGTAGCTGGACCAACAACCAACTGATGAATAATGTCTTTTTTGATATCCAAGTGTGTGTTGGTGATCATGTGCCTCAACTTGTCAAAATACATGTTTAGCTTTAGCCAGACTTGCTTCTTGTCTTCACCTTGGGGAGTGTGCCAATGGGTGGGATCGCATGCACATGCATAATGACATCCATGCTCCTGAATACCCTTGCATGTGAGTGACAACACTTCTCACCCTGTTTTCTCCAAGCTGGCTACTGGATAGGTCCATAACCTATATGGGAGCAGTTTCATCAGTCTATGCATGTTGTGCCTCCTGTTGTACATGTTCTTGCTGCAACTCCTCCTATCTTTCCAAATCCAATTCTTCCTTCACATGATCCTCTTGTCACACCGTCACCTCATAGCCTCAGTCTCCAATGTTGCTTTCATCACAAGTGGATCTACTTGAGCTTGCAACTTTGTTCTGCCTTTGTGCTGTCAACAACCTTCCTCTTGCATTTGTCGCATGCAGGTGTGATACCTTCTGGTATTGTTGATGATGTTTCTTGTAGTGACATTGTTGCCACTTTGTCTTGATATCCTTCTCCATGAACAACTTGTTATCTTCATAGATAGGCAAGTTCATAGACACTTGATCGACTGCATCCCAAAGTGTGCTCTAAATGGTGTCTTCGACTCTGCTCTCGTACCTGTGTTGTTTAGAGGCAGACGAACACTTGTGATACCTAGAGACATAGCAACACTCATGACAACCAATCTTTCAATCAAAAACCAAAACAAACTAGAGGACTAAAATGTAGCATACCTATGTAGCTGTATGTGAAGATTGCGCAGTTTTCACCGGGAGGCTGGGAGACTGACTGCCAAAATTGTGTAAGGCATAGCCCAGGCTGTACGAAGGCTGACTGACTGCTGGAACTACGCAATGCACTATCCAGACTGGCTTGCTGAGGACTAAAACTACGCATAATGACTTCCATGCTCCTCAATACCCTTGCATGCAATCGACAACATTGCTCACCCTGTTTGCTTCAAGCTAGCTGCTGGATGGGTCCATAACTTGTATGGGCATAGTTTTATCAGTCTATGGAAGTTGCGGCTCCTGTTGTACCTGTTCCCACTGCAACTCCTTCTCTTGTCTGTGCAACTCTTATTCTTCCTTCGCCCGATCCTCTTATCATGCCATCGCCTCATAACCTTAGTATCCAAATTTGCTTTCATCACAAGTGGATTTTCTTGAGGTTGCAACTTTGTTTCGCATTTGTGCTGTCAACAACATTCCTCTTGCATTTGTTGCATGCAGGTGTCCTACCTTCTGCTGTTGCTGATGGTGTTTCTCGCTGTGATGCTATTGCCATTTCATCTTGATATCCTTGTCCATGAACAACTTGATGTCTTCATAGATAGGCAAGTTCATATAGACTTGATCGACTGCATCCCCAAGTATGCTCTGAATGGTGTCTTTGACTCTTCTCTCCTAGAAGCCATTATACCTATGCTGCTGAGACGCAGACGAACTCCTGTGATACCAGGAGACATAGCAACACTCATGACAAGAAATATGTCAGTGGAAAACCAAAATAAACTAGAGGACTGACATGCAACACACATGTGTGACTGCCTATGAAGATTATGCAATTTTCACCGAGAGGCTGGGAGACTGACTGCCAAAACTGTGTAAGGCACAATCCAGGCTATCAAGAGGCCAGTTGACTGCTAAAACTACGCAATGCATAGTCCAGCCTAGCCTACAGAGGACTCAAACTATGAAATTCACAATTTCATTCAGTAGTGACATGCAAACCAACAAACTGCATATTGTAGTTTTCGAGTTCAGTAAGGCACTGCCTCCTAGAATTGCATAATTTCTAGAGGGAAGGTAGACCCTTCACTTCCAGAAATGTGTAATGCTATCCTAGCAAGGCAAGGTCTGGGCTAAGGTGGCCCAAACCTGACGACAAACGATTGAAAACATGAGAAGTCTGAATGCATGATGAAACTGAGTGAAAACAAGAGTGAATGATCATGCATGCAAATAGATAGTGCAAGATTCAGAAAATGGGGAATGATGCATGTGCGTGAAATGGGTCATCGTAATGAAGATCGTCGGTGCAAAAACAGTGTCATGCATGTGACAATAGTGATATGCGAACAAAAACTGAAATGGTGCTTCTACAAGCTAACATACATCAAAATAGTAGCAAGGGCTTATTGAAATCAAGAAGACAACATTTACACAAAGCGAAACACAAAAAGCGACAGAAACGTAGTGCAAGACATGAAAAGAATACTTACCCTAAAAAGCTAAGCTGAAAGTGTCAAAGTCTTCTAGATGTGACGTGGGATGTCAAGGCTACAAGGTCGATGTGAGGAATGAGCTCTACAACATTTGGTTGATGAGTTTTGATAAGATCGATGTTAGGACACGCATGCCACAAATCTTGGAAAAAACAAAACTTGGCAAGGGGTTTCTAAAATGATGTTTGCATGTAACCTCCAGATGTTAAGAATATATCCCTAGATCGAGGGATGCCTTTTGCATACTGGATTTTTCTATTTCGAGAAGAGTAGCCAATGCATGCAAGTTAAGATAGCTCAGCCCTAGAGGGGCCCGGTAGCCCTTAAGGCACATGTAGTAGTCTGCAAGCCTAGGAGAGGAATTTGTGCAGTTTCTGGGATGAGAAAAGATGGATTTCCGAGAGGGATTACGTAATTTCATGGAAGAATCGATGATTGTCTCCCACGATTGCATAGTTCTTGGGCTGAGTAGATGTCCTCGGATGAATTATGCAATTTTCTGAGGGAAGCTTGACAGACTGATTTGCACAATTCTTGAGCTTAGCAGGTTGGCTAACTAATTGCACAATTTCTAGATGGAAGGTTGGTTCCCCTCCAAAACTCAGCAATTTTCTGGGGGAGTTGCTTGGCTAGCACATGGTCTAAGTCCGAAAAGACAGCCTGTGAGGGGAGTGAAGCAAACTGACATGCACACGTTGGAAAGACACTGAGAAATAGCTAAATCCTATATGTTTGATGGTGAAAGACATGTTGTTGAGGATGGTTGGTAGGGAGGCTCCAAAACAAAGCTACAGAAATATTTTGGAGTGTGTTTGTAGCCGCTACAACAAGGTGTTGCTTTTTGTATCCTCATAATGTGCTATCATTTCTTCCGTAAAGATTTCCAAGTGAAAATTTGTTTACAAGAGCAAAGCAATTGATGCCATACAAACTAATTGGGTTCCAAATATAAAGTTGTGATGCATACCTTTTGTGTGTTTAGCATATTATCGAGATTGAAATATTTCACCATCTGTAGTATCTATGTTACAGGATCCTTGTCATCAAACTTCTTCATATTGATCTTTGGAACATGATGCATCTTCAATCCAACATTAGAGATTACGAATTCATGATTAACATTTCTTTTGTTCTCATCATGAGTTTCCTTTACTACCCTTTCGCCATTAGTAAGCATTTCTTGTAGCAACTTTGTCAAACTATCTTCAAATCTTCCTTGTTGCCTTTAAGTTTTGCTTCTATACCATCCATCTTAGCTTCCATGCCATCCATTTTAGCTTTCATGCCATCCATCTTAGCTTCCACACCATTCATCTTAGCATCCATGCCTTTCTTTAAACCATCCATCTTAGCTTCTATTACTTTTTGTGAGAGTGAAATTGTTGCACTTGGTCTTGTAATTTTGATATGTCATGTTGCATTTCTTCCTCTTCTTCATGAGACATGGTACAAATTTCAGGTTGATTACTAGGTGTTTATATTTTCTTTCTTCAGGGCATCAATTAATGATAATTATGCCTCACTATTCCCTTTTAATCACCTCAAACTATTTTTTCCAACCAATCTTATGCAATTAAAAAAAAAAAACTACACACTTTCTTTTGCTTTGTAGGAGTTCGATATTGAATATGTTTTATCTCTATAATTATGGACATCTAAGGTCTGAACTTGAGTCTTGTGGTAGCCCTTTGAGTCCTCTTTCTAACCCCACCAGTCTAATCAATATTGGATTCTTCAAGAAATAGTTATGCCAAATCTCCCACGATGACCTGATTATAGACTAGTTGAGTAGATCGGATTGGTATGACCTTCCATGTGTCGTTTTTTTGACCTTCGAACCTAAAAATGATACACAACGAACTGATTTCTGTCCTCTTTCTGAAACTTCTTACGAAATTTTAATCCGATGCTCAGAGCTAAAGTTATGACCATCTTTCCAAGGTCGCGAAAAATTCTAAAATTCAAACCTAAGGTTCATCAACATTGTGACTCAAATGGGTTTAATCTCAGCTTCTAAAACATCATAGAGAAAAGTTATAGTGAAAATTCCACGATGATGTGTTTAGAGCAGCGAAACCATAGAATCCAAAGCTCTAATACCAAATGTTATGCAACCAACTCACAAAATAGAAGGAAAGATAGATCAACAACTTCAAAATTAGCCTCTTCGAGGGGGAAACCTCCTTTACATTACACAAATTAATAATTCTTGGATGATACAAATGACAAGATCTCATTTCTATATATAAGAGTCTAAGGGGTCACGATATAATTAGAGCCGACATAGCAATAATAATGTAAGGGCACAACAATAACAATAGTGGGCTTCTATGGGGTGCAATAATAACAATATGGGGACAACATGGGCACAACAATAACAATAAGGGCTACAATGACAATACTAATAAGGGAATACACTAGTATTATAGGGACCTAACACAAAGGGCCAAATATTCTATTTAGTCATTTCTAGCGATACCCAAGCCTTGCGCATACTATAACTCTCATTGTTCATCGAGGAAAATAATAACCCCTCTCACACCTCCCATCTCTAAATTTTCCAACTATTTAACCTAATATAATCATTTAAATAACTAAATATTATTTTTTGTTTTTTATTTTTTGTAAGCTAAGATGGAACCATTTATATTAAGGCAGGTTAAAACTAGTATTTACATACGATGGCCTCAACTCGCCCCGAAGGGAAGCCGGGTCTATTGGCCATCTGAAGTTCTTAATAGCCATCCAAAAACAAAATTTACTGAGTCTGTTTATCCATGCTTTATATACTAGCCAGTCAAAATAACTAACACTATTTACTAACTACATTAAAAAAGATAACATAGGGTAGCGTACTATTCAGCTTCCTAACTAAGGATGTAGAGGTCATATCTTGATAAGTCATTCTTCCATTGCACTTAGCTGGTGCTCCTCCTCTTTTGTTTCCTGAGTAAGCTTCTCCAACTGCTGTTGTATCTCGTCCAGTTTACCGTCTTGCATCATAAGGGTGATCTGAAGGTTGTTCATTTCTCTTTTTAGATTTGGAATACCTTGTGCCAGTTCTGCCATCTCCATGGCCACCTATTCCATGGCCTTAGCTAGCAACCTCTTCATGACCCAATACACGTGTAAGGCCAGTTTGTACAGGGACATACGTCCTCTGGTGTTTCCAGGGTCTGGCAGCAGGTATTCCCAATCCTCCATCTCAGATCCTGACTGCTCCAGAATTGCCTCGTCCTCCAGATGCTGAATTATCCTTCTAATGTCTGCATGTGTATCCTTGTTGTATGCCATCTCCGCATACTGCACCTGCCTTTTCAGTGTTTTCCTTCCGCGTTTTTTCCCGGTTGGTTTGGTGCGACCCTGTTCCTGCTGGCCAGCATGACCCCGACCTCTTCTCCCTCTGCGGCCTCTTCCTCGTCCTACACTGCTGGCACTGTAATCCCTAGCCCTGCTCCCTTGACCAATTTCATTAGCAGGAGGTCCCATATCCCCTTCTTCCTCCAGGCCTTCGATTTTCTTATCCCTTATCTCCACCTTGGCCGAGATAGTTTCTCCTGTAACACTCCCCTTTCCTCTTTCATTTCTCCTTATCTGCGACTGACCTTCTCGCTCCCTGTCATATATCTCCTCCGAGTTAGCCCAGTTCTGTTCCACTCCCTCCCGGTGGTCCTGCTTAAAGCCTTCATGTCTCGATGGCCTCCTTCCCGTGCACTCAGACATCACATTCTGCTTCAGACTGTCCTCCATACGCTTACACTAAATTTGCCTTAACCTTGGAGGTCGACCCTGCGCAACTCCACCTGCTCCTGATCTCGCCTTTTCCTCCCCGCCTTCACTCACCTCAAGGGCTCTCCTTGCATGCTGGCTCTTATGCCTCCACCCGTAACCACTCCCTCTCACCTGTCGACCTTTCTTGTATTGTTGCACCGGCTTTCTCTGCCACCTGCACTCACCATAACAGCCCACTCCTCCACGATTTTCCCTTGTGCGACCTGGACCTTGTCCCATCGCCGTTCCGCGTCGTCTCCACCACCTCTACATTTAAGGTTCTGCTTCCTGCTGTGCCTTATAATGATTTTGCATCCACCGAACGTACTATCCAC
>APFE031100546.1:12724-58830 GCA_000404065.3 Pinus taeda
AAGTAATTTACTTTAGTGATTTTATTTTAGTCTTAGCCATTGATCTCAAGTGAGGTGAGATTTAATCATGGTTGTTAATCATTTTGGGATTAGGGTTAGGGTTGGGGATTTAGCTCAATGTAAAGTTAAAAAAGCAAGGCTAGGGAGAGGGAGGAAACACACCATACAATGACACTAACCTTAGGAGTGTGATACTCCAGAGTGTTGGGTCCGAAGAAGTATAGGAGGGAGCCTGGAGATCCAAATTTGCAAAGAAGATCGAGCACTGATCTAGGGCAGATTTGTTGGATCAGAGCCAAGGCATTTGTATTTTTGTATCTTCTTAGTTGGGCCATTTTCCCAAGACGAGAGACCAAGTAGGTTCTGATTCATTTTTAATGAAAAACTGTGATTGTGCAGAAATTTGTTTGTGTCATTTTGATTGAGATCAGTACATTTATTTCCATTGAATTTTATTGTGTTAGGAACCTAGCTGTGCATTTAAATCAATAGATCAATTTTTCTACTAGGAATTTAAGTGTCAGGTGTTAGGTTTGCAGAAATATAACATGGTATCAAACTAGAAACTCTTTGAAGAAAGTTGATCTTAGAATCACAGAACTTAGAAGCTAGGGTTTGTACAAGATTGTTGGGCTAGGTTCGACCACGATTGTGCAAAGGCAAAAATTCTTTTAGGGGTAAACAAATCGGCCAACGCTGAGCTTTCGGTCATGTTACTCACCATTTTGTGGGTGATATCCCTAGGAGATTTTTTTTTCCCCAAGATGGTCCTCAGCAGGAAGGCAACAGCCCCTTGTAGCCACCAACTAGCTCGTTGTGCCATTTCTCCGCCACCTGAGCCAGCCCTGTGGTCCCTCACCCATCTGTCATAATCGTATGTTTGAAGGTGGGCCTCCTAAACTTAATGGTATGCCTTATCATTTGGTAATTGAGTATTATAGTTTGCTTATCATGAACACTTTTGGGCATGGATTAATGGAGGGATTCAGCAGAAAGAGTGGGCTAGGTCTGTGCTCATGTCCTATAAACCTCTTTTGGATGTTAACCTTGGACCCTAGTCCCATGTGATCTCTTTTATTGACCCTTGGGCTTTAGGGATGGTACTACATGGGAAACCCTAATTTTGGTTGCGTGGTCCCGCTCCCTCATCCATATATATTACTCCCTTCCACTCATTATAACCCCATTCATCCTTTCTCCCACCCGGGTGCACATAGTGTTAGCCTTACCCTTCCCCTTGCCCCCACCTTGGGTCGGGCTTGGAATGATGCCTCGGAGGTTGATGCAGCTAGAAAGAAAAGTAAAAGCTTAATTGACCACAATCAACAGGAAAATGTACCACAAAATGAAAAAGATGGTCGGGACAAACACATTTATCACATGGTCAAAATCCAATACATGAGCTTTACCCCATCATCATGGCCATCACCCTAGTTCTTGCAGGCCCTATATGAGCCTCCTTTATCATTCAAGAACCCATGATTGTCCCAACCCTTGGTGGGAAATGAATCATAAAAGGCGAAAGGCATATAAAGGTGGAAAAATTAAGGTCGAGGCACCTCATGTACCACGATTTCTCCCTCCTATACATTCTATACCAAAGTGTGGGCTTTCTTTTATTAGCTACCCTTGTAACCTAGCATGTGGCCCAAAGCTGCCCATTCCATCCCCTACTCCATTCATCCTTTTATCACATGCCACCATCCTTTAAAGGATGTACCTTGGACATACTATTCCCTTTAGAAATAGAAACCACCTAATAGGATACTTGGTTAACCCCATTTGGAGCTTGGAGACATTAGCACATGCCAAAACCCACTATGGAAGGGCATGGCCATTATGAAGTCCCCACTTGTTCTCCATGGTTTGTAAGCTCTTCTACTCGATTTGCTTGATGACTTCTTGTACTGGAAGGCTAGGGGATGCATCAGATCTTATGCGGGATTGCAGATGGTCTACATTTTGGGTTTCGTCTCCTATACGGGATCCTAACCCTCCAAAGGGCTACATTGGCACACGTAGGGTGTGTGTTGAGAGCCATGGGCCTCCACAGTAGTAGACATCACTCCATGGATCCCTAGAGATTTTTAGAGATTGCTCGAGATTCAACTTTTGGACGAGGAAGATGCACATGGTTCACCTTTGCCTAGCCAACCCCACAGTTGTACCATGCACTTGGTAGATGACCCAGGACTTGTATGCTGATCTAGCATCACTTACACCATCATTTGAGTCCTTATAGATGGTCTACATGAATCTTCGACTTACTTGGAGACTCATGAGGTCACTTGTGTGCTCTCACACCCATTGGGAGCACCACATGTTTATTATGTGGAGAACAAGGGGCTAAACCTTTGTCCATTACTTTTGGGAGTCCTATTCATCATTGTGGCATTTATGGACTTCATAAGGCTTCTTAGAAGGCCTAACGACATGTATTATTGATCATTCGACCTCTTGAGAGACTTATTCTTTTGTTTATGAGCTAGTTTGGTGGGTTTGTCACCAAAAGTTAGTTGTTTTGCACATTATTTTATTTTAGAGGCTAATGTAGCCCCAAGTAGCTAAAGTGAACTCATTAGAAGTGTATAAATAGAAGTGATGAGGATTCATTTTAGCATCATCACTTGGATTTGGAACTAGTATCTCTTTATAGATTTTCGCTATCCTTCTTGGAGGATGAATTTTTGGAGTATGGAATGAATTTTGATGTTTGGATAATTTCATGTCTTGGAGCTTCTTAATGCCAATTTTTTGGATGGTTGGATATATTCTTATACATGTAAGTACATTTTAATGCTATTCTTTCTTTCTAATTTTGTCACATATATTGTTGTTGGGATTTGCTATACTAGGGCTTATTCGCTGCATCCCTTATGCAAAGTTGTGGGAATTTTGTGTCTGGATAGTGAATGCTTCATGTATGGGCCATGTATAATGAATGAATGTTCCTAGCGATGTTTCATTACTGAAATTCATATTGAGAAGCAATTTATCTTGCAAAACGAAGTGTAAAGTCTTTGAAGTTGTTTTTGTTGTTGCCCTAGTGCCAAGCAAAGTTATCTTTGAAGCCTCTTTGACTTAGAAAATTCAAAGGTCCATAGTCATAATTCTAACTGACTCCAATGTCCCCAAAGGATTAGGCATTGGTCCACCAAAAGGTGATCACCGTAAACCTATTTTCCTTCTCCCCTTTCTGCTTCTTTAGGTCTAGTCCTTTAGGTCACCTAGGGCATCAATTATCTCACGATATAGCTATCCAAATCAATGTTGTTAAAATCACGATATTATCGTTTTTTTGCGATTTTTTTAGCAAAAAGATAAAATCGTGAGTATTACTCGGACTTTTTCTATAGGCGATTTTTTCGAAAAAATCGCGATTTTTTGTGAAAAAATCGTGGGGATTTTTTTTTTTTTTTTTGGAGGAGGTGACCCAAGCTACCTCTGTCACAAGTAGAGGATGTGGTCTACCTCCTGTAGCTCCTAGTTCTTCATCTTCTTGAGCATAGCAGACTCCATAGTCTATTGCGACCTGCCAACTCCACCGACATCTACATCTAGAGGGGCTTAAGGAAATCAGTGGTATTAGACTTTAGTTATTTTTGGTTCATTTCATTGTATATGACATTATGACTCATGATATGAGATACATTATTATATTTTTTGTTGATATTTTGAGGTTGAGTTGGGAGTCAGGAGTCAAGACTTACTATTTAGGACATGATTCACTGTTATGTGTGATTTTAGCACTAGAAATGATATTAAACATCTTATATATTAGTTCTTTTATCATATTTATGTGTCAATGTATTTATTTTATGCTGTAGATGGTTTAGATATTAAAAAAATAGAAAAAAATGAATATTTTTGTACCAAACGATTTTTTCCAGATTATTACCGATTTTTTCCGGATTATTACGATTTTTTCCAATTTTTTCCTCGCGCAGATATTATCCCGATAACGATTAGTGCAACATTGATCCAAATACTTCGATTTTAGTCCACAACTGCCTTGGTGTGTCCTCAAGAAGCCCTTCAAATTTCATGAGATTCCGACAGTGGGATCTTGAGATTTCGCAAGCCATAAATGGAAGACCAATTCTTGCCCTTGGTTTCCCTTAGGCTAGAAACCTCACTCGTATCCTTGCACTGCTTTTCATTGAAAATTCATTCCTTGGTCCGTTTCTCCTCCTTGTTTAGGTCTGTCATTGGTCCCGTGTGGTCCCATACCTTTGAAAAGACAACTCCTCAAAAACCATTTGGGAAACCAAGTTCAACAAGGATTTTAGGGTTTTGGAAGCTCCTTTACAATTCACACTCCTTAAACCTAGCCCTTAAATCCTCATCCCTTCTTCTAGAAAGTTTTGTACTTTGCTTAAGAAGTAAGCAAGTCCCATTCTTGAGCCTTCCCTAGGAAAGGGTCCTCGAGATCACTTCACACCCATCTTAGTTGATCTATTCCTTATAAGTGATTCTCTATATATCAAGTCTCCTCCCATCGGTGAAAGTCCATAAAGAGTAGGAAGATTTAGCTGTGGTGACAATGGGCTTTAGCTTCATTGTTGCTCTTGACCTAGCAAGTGCCCCTCTAGGACCCCCTATTGGTTTGAGCAGTAACATGTTACACGGAGCGAGGCTGATTTTGTTTTCTCTTTTAAGGAGTTGATCGCTGAGTCGCTGACATGCCAACATACCCAACTACCAAATGAGTAAGTTGAAGGAGTCACCTGCCGAAAGGCCAACAATGGCGGTGGAAATAAGTTGAGAGTGGTCGCATGCATGCATGGTCACGACCATCAAAGCACAGGGTGATAAGTGGTTTGGGGAAACAATCAGGCGCGGGTCGCATCGAGTGGAAAAGTGGTGTACGAAAGGAACGACCTGTAGCAAGAGGTGGCACAACGAGGTAGAGTAGCACGAGGATCAACCGCAGATCGTCGCAAAGACTAGGTTTCGAATCAAGGGAAAGGCAGTGGGTTAGGTACATTCGATAGTTGCTAGAGCTGCTCGATTGGCAGCGGGTTAGGTACAATTGATAGCTGCGAGGGCTACTAAGTTGGCAACAGGTTGTGATAGGAGCAAATGAAGACATTGGTCCAAGGTATTGAGCAGCATGGTCGAGGGAGCGACATTAGTGTGAGGGTTCAATCGAGGGCTTACAAAGAGGAAGTGTCAATAGAAGCAAATTGAGATGTTGATAAAGTGCACAATAATGTTGCAGCCCCATGGACACAAGAGGAAGTCACGCAAGCAAATTACTAGTTGGAAGATTGTTGAGAGCAAAGTTAGATAGCGGCGGCAGGTCGTAGTGGTGGTTGGACTGAGCCTAGATTGGCTACGTAACAGGGTGAAAGGGTTGAGTCATGCCGAGCTAACAATCACACATCGTAGACACCGCATCTATGTGTAGGAGACAACGATTCGATAATAGTTGCGAAGTGGATTGAGGAGTCGGGACTTAGGCTATGTGCAGCAGGCTGAAGAAGTAACAAAATGAGGTGTGCGTAGGTGTTCAAAGTCGTCAGAGTAGTCGCCAGCAAAAGATGTCATGTTATCGGGACGTGTGCAAGCTGCTACAGAAAAGCAACTTGTAAATCGTGGAGAAAGGCTGCTAACTAGCTTGTGTAGTGCCACTGACAACTCGAAGGTTGATTGTAGGTCATGTGAGATGCAAAGGATGTGCAAGTCTGCCACAGTTAGGTCAGCATAATAGTTGCGGGGAACAACCATAGGACAAGATCATAGGATAGTGTATCACGTTGAGAGTTTGACGTAGATAGCTGTGGGATGTTGTGGACAAGGAGTTGTTGGGAAGGGGATTTGTCGTGACAGAGTGTGAATAGAAGTTCTAGTAGGGTTTGGCCTGTTGAACTAGGTATGAAGGATAGTACGAGCAACCAACAGGATTGGTGGAGGTCAGTCCTCAGAGGGAGATAGGGAGACTATACCAGTTGAGGGATTGGTAGCAAAGTTCATGGGTGTCTCAAAGGACCGAGACATACCCATAGCAATGTTAGAAGGACTTAACACGAGCAATGGCAAGAACAATTATAGTGACAAAGAATAAGGAACTGGAGGCTCCGAGGGTTGAACAACTCAGAGGGAGTCAACCTCTTAAGGTTCAGGTAGGGGGAGCAACTGACAGATTCCACCAAGTCTATAAAGAAATCTTGGTACTTAGGAAAAAGCACATATTAGTATGTTGGCTTATTGAGCTAAAAGAAACTTAGGAAAAGTAAAGTAATTTACTTTAGTGATTTTATTTTAATCTTGGCCATCAATCTCAAGTGAGGCAGGATCTAATCTCTGTTGTTAATCACTTTGAGATTAGGGTTAGAGGTAGGGATTTAACTCAATGTAAATTTATAAAAAGAAAGGCCAGGGAGAGGGAGAAGACACACCATACAACGAAACTAGCGTCAAGAGGAGTGTGATACTTCAGAGTGCCGAGTCCGAGGAAGTATAGGAGGGAGCCTGTAGATCTAGATCTGCCAAGGAAATTGAGCACCGATCTAGGGAAGATCTATTGGACCAAATCTAAGGCATTTGCTTTTTTGTACATTTTCAATTGGACCATTTTCCCAGGGCGAGAGCTCGAGTAGGTTTTGATTCATTTTCAATGAAGAATCGTGATAGGGAAAAAAATTGTTTGTGTCATTGTGATTGAGATTGGTATATATTTGTTGCCATTGAATTTTATTGTGTCAGGAACCTAGCTGTGCATTAAATCAGTAGATCAATTTTTCTGCTAGGAATTTAAGTGTCGGGTGCTAGGTTTGTAGAAATCTAACATCTTGCATATTCATGCAGCTAAAAGAATGAAAGAGCATAACTTGGCCACAATGAAAGAAAAAGACTTGTCAAAATCCAAAAGATAGTCGAAACATAAGTTAGTGCGTGAGAAAAAGCGTAGCATGAGCTCTACCCCTCTCATTAGCCATCACCTAGTTCTTGAACACTGATGCTTAATCCGTCAAAAGGAACCCTTGCATGTCCCAAACTGAATGAGCGATAAAATGCCTCATCTTAAAGGGTAAAACCAATGTTTTAAAACTCCGACTCGGGGTCGAACCGACTGAGGGTCGGCTCCGATTTCAACTTCGACTCAGTATCGACTTGGCCGATTTGATTTTAGTGACTCGGTCGTTGTAAAAAATACATTAAATATTTATTTTTTTATGAAAAAACATAATTTTAAAGATTTTCATTCATGTTTCCAAACACAAAGCATCAGAATACAGAGAAGGACAACATATGATCAAAGTAGGCTCATGAATATATCCATTATATCAAAATGGCACCCACTGCACTGTCCAATACATTCTTGATATAGAGATCAAAACAAAAACACATAACCAAGGAGGCTCTAAATGGCCTCTACAACAAAAGTAAATTGTAAAGCTTCACTAGTCACTAGTACTACTGGCTACTGCTAGAGAAGCCAACATCATTTGGCCCAAACTCTAAATCAGAGTCAGACAGGGAAACCCATGGCTTCTCCTCCTCCTCATCACCATCTCCAACTGTAGAAGTAGTAGCACTAGCAGGCGCAACAACTGCACGCTGAGATAGACGAGATATGTGCTTCCATCGTGGCTGAGTAGAGGAAGTACTTGCAATTGAAGGACTTGGGGCTGGGCCTGGTACAAGTGGATCTGCATTCAACTGAATATTATGTTCAACTAATGCCTTCGTCTGTAAATCCAAATCAATACCAATATACTCGTCATAATCAAACTCTGTTGGATAACTGTCCACTACCCAATATGATGTTGGATCAATATCTTCCAACACAATGGGATCTGTATTAGGTCTTTTGTTCAACAATTGGTTGCGTCTTAACCAGAGGTTGTATTGGACATAGACTAGATCATTTAACTGTTTTTATTCGAAACGATTTCTCTTCTTCGTGTGAATCCTCTCAACGACAGACCAATTGCACTCACACTCAGTAGCATTGCAAGTTTGACTCAAAATACGGATTGCAAACTTCTGCAATTGAGGACAATGGCTACCAAATGCCTCCCACCATTGTGTTGCAAAAAACATAATTGTGTAATGAGTTAGCTGAACAAATTATATCCAACTTTCAAATTATAAACAATTTAACAAAATACGAATTTGAAAATTGAAATTGTTTGTTTACTTGGCTCATCTGCTTCCCTTGCAATCCTTATTAGGTTCTTGCCAAAGGTGCTTGTGGCTCTGCTAAAACAAGTGATTTGTCGGTGTATCTCCAGTTGATCACTCTCCTTAGGGACCATGCGATCAATGCAATCAATCAATCTATCTCTAACCTCCCCAGTCAAAGCTTCTACATCCAAAGCTTTATAACAATACCTTGTGTTTAGAAAAAACCCAGCTGCATATATATGGCGATGGAGTTGATTGTTTCATATTTGATCAATGATTTCCCAAATGGGACCATACTTAGCCACTTTATCCTTGTATACTGCCTTTATTTGCTCCTTTGCTTGATCCATAGCCTCATAAATGAAGTCCACAGCCAATCTTTCCCCATCCACTAACCGCAACACCTTAACCAGTGGCTCAACAACATTCACAATCTATGCTGCCCTTTTCCAAAATATTTCTTCATTGACTTTCTTTTTCACATCTTTGCCATCCTGTTTGCGAGACCATTGACATTCATTCCATTCATCATTGGAAAACACCCTTTGCCAGTTTCTATGTTGGGAAAACATAGATTGCAATTTCAAAAAATGAGTTGCAAATCTAGTGATGACAGGCCTAATAATATCCTTGCCCCCTGTGTGTTTCCTCATCAGGCTCAAAATCCATGAGTGATTGTAAATATATTTTGTTATGCTTTTGGCATGCTCTATAGTGTTCTTGACCCAATCTATTTTGCCAATATCCTCAAGCATGAGGCCTATGCAATGTTCAGCACATGGGGTCCACAAGATGGTTTTGTGTTTTTCCTCTAACATTTTACCAGCAAGAACATAGTTAGAGGCATTATCTCTGATGATTTGAACAACATTAGCCACCCCCACCTCTTCAGCAACCTCATCCAAAACCTGAAACAACAAGTGTGCATCTTTCACCCTATCAGATGCATCAACTGATTTTAGAAACATGGTTCCCTGTGGGCAAAAGATAAGAAAGTTTATGATGGTATGGTTACTTTGATAAGTCCATCCATCTGGCATGATGGTACATCCTGTTTTTTCCCATGAGCTTTTTAAATCCTCCAAATATTCATCAATGGAGGAAACTTCTTTTTGCAAAAGAGATCCCCTTAACTCATACATAGTAGGGCCTTTTAAGCCCTTTCTAGCAGCAAATATGGCATCAAACATAGGTTCATAATATGGTGAATGAGAAGCATTGAAGGGGATATCAACATCATACCACCATCTAGCTATGTAATCACAAATGTCTCTCTTCATTCTTTCTTCCAATGGTCATCTAAAGTGGGTTGCATATGACCTCTATTAGCTTGAGGACCATGTGCACTATCTGAGGGAGAGGAGGGTGTGAAATAACTTTTGATATCGCACTTCTTTTTCATTTTACCCTTAACCCTTTTCTTGAATAGACTCCAAAGAGGGAGGAACGTAGCAAAAGGGGTTGGATGCATCAGTGCAAGGGATAGATGAAGAGCCCTCATAATCAAAATTGGGGTTGGCAACCATCATTTGTTTTATATTCCTCTTCCTCCCAATTTCAGCCTCTATTCCCTTTTGCCTAGCTTTTTCTTGCTCAAACTTCTCAAAGTTATCTAGCAACAACTTCCTAATCTCCCCAATTTGTGCAAATAGTGCTTCACATGGAGTGATTTGGCCTCTAACACCAACCAAGTGTTGTCTCAGCCTAATGAATGCCCCCTCCACCCCCCTTAATTTTTCTATGACAATGCATCTGATTATAAATCATTTCAGCATATGCCCAAGCAACATCTTTCATTCTAGGAGCCATTTTCTGATATTTGGAATTGGAAATGAAAGGAAAAAATCTGAAAATGAAAAAAAAAATGCTTCAATGTTCATTTCTTTTACAAAAATTACTCTTTTCAATTTCCAGATTTGCACAAAAACAAAAACAAGCGAAAATAGATTTTAGAAGTGAAAAAAATACCTCTAGGCACAAATTGCCTCAATGTTGCTCCAACAAACCAACTTCTCAATGCTGCTCCAATGGCTGCCCAAGAAGCTCCTCACTACTTCTCCAATGATTGCCTAAGACTCTTCACTACTGCTCCAAAAACAAACTCCACAACTCTTCACAAACTCCTCACAAATTCTCACACAAATGCTATGAGATAGCTGTGAGGAAATGTGAGGGGGTTGGGTAGCTTTTATATGCTTGGTAGAGGTAAATGGCCTTAAATATAAGCTAAAAACAAATTAGAATTAAGTTTGGGGTCTGTTTTTCCCTCCAAAATACATCGTTGGGCGTCGTTGGTCGGTTTGTTACCGAACCGGCTGAGTTGATGACAGGCTTGGTAGCAGACCAACCACTGGACCTATTTTCTGCCAAGCCAGACCGACCAAGGGTATGGCTCGGTTAGCTCGGCCGAATCTAAGCCGGCTCAGCCATTTTTTAAAACACCGGGTAAAACAAATGCTATATCATAAAGAGTAAGCTTTGATCCTTAAACTATGCACCAAAATAAAAAGTATTATAAAAAAGAAGTAAAAGATGCATCAGATGGGTGGAAAAAGTGAACCAAAAGGGGTAACTCATGCCTCCACGACTGCTTCCTCCATTACATCTATACACTCAGGATGTGGATTGTCATTAACTGGTCCCCTGACCATGGAACTTGACCATGAAGTGATTCCCATCCATTGCCACCTACTCTCACTAACACCTATGGTTTGAAGGGCTGACCTTGGAAATTCCACCTCCCCTTAGGGTTTGGAAGCGCCAAATAGGGTTTGACTACTTAGCCACCCCAACAAAAGTAGGGAACACTTTTACAAGACTTGGTCTAGTTAGATATTTGAAGGTGGTCTCGGTTTGAAGTATTAATATGCCCTTAACACTTATGTATGGTATGCTTAGATGCATTTATGATTTTAGTTTCTAATGATTGGTTGCTTTTGCTTTAGTTTGAGATGGTTGTGCCAAGTGGGACAGAGTAGTTGAGGCCTTAAGGGCACCCTACTCCACATGATGCCTAGGCCATATTATTATACTCCCTAATAGCATGATGATTTGACAGATGCAACGTTTCCCCTTTATAATAGAGCGTTAGGCACTTTGATTATTTGAGAAATTGATGGATATACCAGAGCCAATGTTGCATGATTTTCCACCCCCCAAGGATCCAAGGTTGGAATCGTGTCCCATACGAATCCTTGGGTGACCCTTCGACGGAACCGCGGATCCAATATCGCAGTTTTTAGGCGATTCCTAGAAATCTGGAATTGTGTGAGCCCGATTCGCGGTTCAGGATTCTAGATCCGCGAATTTGAAAAAGGATCCGCCGCAGATTCGTGGAGGTTCAGGCATGGATCTGCGCGGATGGCCAGTGGATCCAGAGGATGGGTGGTTCTGTGGGGTTCTAATTTTTATTTTCTATTTTTTCTTTAACTTAAGTTGGGTTGGGGCTTCCTGGACACTCCCAAGGTGCTCCCTTGATGCTCCTTAGATGCTTCCTAGATGATCCCTCATGGTAATGCTAAATTCTTAAAGTAAAAGAATGACTTAAATTTTTAACATTACCATGAAATGACTCAGGATGTTTGATAGTGGTTCCAGCCTCATTAGACTTCATATGGAGAAAATAGAATTTCATATCCTATTCAAATTCCAACAGACTTAACAGTTTTCAAGAATTTAGGATCAATGAGATTGTGGTATTTCATTGTATTATATCATGTATGAGGGTATGTGATTGTCATTTAATCAAGAGCACCAAGCCCTATATGTGCTCATGTACCCTAGTGTTGGTGGTGTTAATTGTTGAACTCCTTTGTCATGGCCTTAGCAAAAAATTACCTTTCAATCAAGCTAAAATAATTGATCAAGCATGTTAAGCTTTTTCCACCATATTTTAAGGCTTGGATTAGGTAGTTTGATCAAAATTGGGCAATGTTGACTAATATCCCTAGACAATTGAGGTAGAGGCAAAGGCGAGACAAGAGGATAAGAATCTAGATTCTATATGGTTGATGCTTCAATAATTAATCATTGATGTACAATGGATGCCATATCTATCTCGATTTACGTACAAATATGCATGTTTTCATATCTTCTACAACTAATTTGGAATTTTAGATTTTTTTTTAAATATATGCAAATATATTATATATATATATATATATATATATAGTAGACACTTTCGAGACACTTCACTTCCTAGAATTTTGGGAAATGACACTTTTGCATATCCGCTTCCAAAAACATAGTATATATATAATATATATATATAGACACTTTTGAGACACTTCACATCCTAGAATTTTGGGAAATGACGCTTCCGCGTATCCGTTTCCAAAAAACATAGTAAACACTTTCGAGACACTTCACTTCCTAGAATTTTGGGAAATGATGCTTTTGCGTATCCGCTTCCAAAAAACATCCCCACTTCATGCAACATTGACCATATCACCTATAGATGACAAAAAACTGAGCTTCTCTTGCTTGGCATGGAGGATTCTTGATGATGTACTAGTGGACCCAGCATGCCCCTATGTTGGCCTTGACACTACTTGATAAGCATGCCTTGATCCGGAGCTCAAACGAGGATGGTGATCTCCCCGGGTAATTAAAGAGGGCTTGTTGCACTTGATGCAGCTCCAACACGAGAGGAGCACTACGTTGTCTACTTGGCACCCATGGAGATGATGCAGGGCACCCATAGCTAGATTTTGGATACATGGAGATGATTGGAAACCTTTGTAGCCCTTCCAGTGCATTAATGGACCATTTTAAGCCTTAAAAGGGCATGACATCATCCTTTTTAGAGGCTTACAACTCACATGTAGGATTTTATTGGCATATTTTGATATTGAGTTAGTGGGTTGGCTTGTATCACAGTGTTACTTTGTGTCTAGTAAGAAAATCAAACTTGTGTAAGGGCTTTTAGTCAATAATTAGAGGTGATAGACCTCATATAGGTAGAGGATCACCTCTATCATTTGTTCATCATCACATTTGTGGATTTTGACCTCTCTTGAAGAGACTTGACTTGCTTTGTTGTACTTCGTTGCTTGTGGAGATATGATCTTATGTGGATTTTGGCTATTGATGACTAGTTTTTGTTGCGGAGACATAATTTTGGGACTGAAATAAGGCATGTTCTTGTGTATATTGTGAGTATTTTTGTTGAATATCTTTTATGGTTGTGCATTTATTGGAATATTGCTAGGGTTTCTCTTTTCCTTATCTAAATGCATATGTTTACATGAAATTCTTGGTAATTATTGCATGCTAAATATTTTATCCTTGAACTCCTTAGAAAACCTCCTAAAGAGCATTTTTGTAGTGAATTTCTCCCTTCATAAAATGGTAGCCAGGGTTAGGAAGTGAAACTAGGGGTTTCCCCTTTACTCCCTTCAAATATTTGATATGTCCATGGTTAAAATTCCTGAGGCTCTATCACCCAGTCAGGGAAAAGGTACTGGCATCCCTCTTGATGAGCGAAACCTATAAAAATCTATCTTTTACCGCTCTTTTTCCTATTTTCATACCTTCAAGGCAAGTTGCTAGGGCCAGGGAAAGTGTTCAAATTCAACTAGGGCTTGCTATAAGACAACGTTGGACCTACTTTAAATGATTTTCACCTTGCTAACTCAAAATATATCCTTTGGTGAAAATTACTTAATTAAGGTTGATGTCATCAACCCTAGTCAATTTAGGTCTCTTTAAAACCCTAGTTCAACAAAAGGGTTCAACTTAGGGCTATTTGAAGGTTTATCACTCCATTTTTTAATCATATCTTTCAAATAAAACATTTTCTCTGTGCTTGCATGCCTAGACGTACCATTGTTGAAATACATCTTGAAACCCTAGGCTTTAAATGCCATTTCCTAAGCTTCTTCATAGGTATGTTGTTCCTTTATACAAAGAATTGTGCTTGGGTTCCAAGTGAGAAGTGACGTTTGATCACGCATCTTAAACATCACCTCAATCATAACAACATAGAATATCTGGGGGTGATCTATACTGGGAAGCCTCTCGTGTGGTGAAATTCCTCTAAAGAGCAAGAGGTGGAGTGCTAAGGTGACAATGGAGGCCACTTCATTCTTGTGTTAGGGTGTAGCCCTTTTCCTTGTAAGGCCTCTCACAAGGCCTGCTAAATTTTGAGGCAACATCTTTGGCACCATTGCCAAGGAGGATTTGAGTCAACCTCCTCATTATCTGAAGATTGAGCTTCACTAAATTTGAAGAGAATATTTCAAAATGACAACATAGATTATCTTATGGTAATTCTTGAAAGAAATCCTATTATCTCCCCTAGTAATTCTTCTAACAATACCATAGCTCCAAGAAAGAAAATAACTACTTGTAAAACAACCACTGACGCTACCACATCTCCTCTGCTTCAAAAGACTCCCATGGTTAGAATCCTATTCATGGATACAACTACAAATAACACCATGAACAAATCCTTGCTCATTACAACATTCAAGCCATTGGATATGAGTAAATTCCCTGGTGCTCCCCATTTACTTCTTGAGAAATATGAGGAATGGTTTACCCAAATTCAAAGTTACTAATGCTATTATTGTTGAGAAATGTATGCATGAGTTCTATTGGGTTGTTAGTGCTAGGCTAGTCCAAGATGAGGATATGGTTATGATTCTTTTTGCTTTGACCTTAGAAGGAAGTGCCAGACATTGGTACCTTAGTTTGCCCCAAGGTAGTCTTACTAATTGGGATACCTTTCACCAAGCCTTTAACAAAAGATGGACAATGGTCAAAGAGGGCATTTTGCTTCTTAACAAATTTTAAGAGGCTAGGAAAACTAACAACGAAAATGTTAGAGAGTTTGTGTAGTGGTTTGATAATCTACTCAAGGAAAGTTCCTAGTACGTACAGACCAACTGATGATACCAATGTTGAACGAAGAGGGGATGTTTATTGGAAGTGGGGACGCGGAAGCGTCATTTCCCAAAAATTTAGGAAGCAAAGCATCTACTATATATATATTTATATTTAAAAACATCCAAAATACCAAATTAGTTGTAGAAGACATGAAAAGATGCATATTTTTACATAAATCAAGATAGATATGGCATCCATTGTACATCAATGATTAATTATTCCAACATCAACCATCTAGACTCTAGATTCCTCTTCTCTTGTCTAGCTTTTGCCTCTACTACGATTCTTTAGGGATATTACTCAATATTTCCCAATTTTGATCAAGTGGCCTAATCCAAGCCTTATATTATGGTAGAGAAAGCTTAACATGCTTAATCAATGATTTTGACTTGAGTGAAGGGTACATTTTTGCTAACTCCATGACAAAGAAGTCTAGCAATCAACAACACCAACGCGTACATATAGGGCTCGGTGCTCTTGATTAAATGCCAATCACATGCCCTCATACATGATATAATCCAATGAAACACCACAATTCCGTTGACCTTGAAAACTGTTAAGTCTGCTGAATTTTGAATGGGATATGAAATTCTATTTTTTCCATATGAAGTCTGATGAGGTTGGAACCCCTCTAAAACATCTTGAGTCATTTCATGGTAATCTTAAAAATTTAAGTAAAAGGATGAAAATGAAAGATAAAGGAGAATGCCACTTTTACTTTAAGAATCTAACACTACCATTAGGGAGCATCTAGGAAGCATCTAGGGAGCATCAAGGGGCACCTTGGGAGTATTCAAAAAGCATAGTTCCTCATATAACAGTTCGAAATTAAAAAAAAGCCCTGCGGAACCGTGTGAACCGTCCACCTTCTCTCGGATCCAGTCATGATCTGCAACAGATACATGCCCGAACTTCCACGAATCTGCAACTGATCTTTTCTGGATCCGCGAATCGGGCAGCCAGAACTGCGGATCAGGCCCCTGTGGATCTGTTTTTCCAAGAATCGCCGAAAAATTCTTGGATCGGATCCACAGTTCCGTCGGAGGATCGGTGGCGGATCCCTACGGGACGTGATTCCGCCCCTTGATCCTTTGGGGGGGGGCATTTTCTGCAACATTAGATGATACCATCCTTGATAGATTCATGAAAGTTTAAATTTTGGGACTGAAATAAGGCATGTTCTTGTATATATTTTGAGTATTTTTGTTGAATATCTTTTATGGTTGTGCATTTATTGGGAATATTGCTAGGGTTTCTCTTTTCCTTGTCTAAATGCATATGTTTACATGAAATTCTTGGTAATTATTGCATGCTAAATATTTTATCCTTGAACTCCCTGGAAAAACTCCTAAAGAGCATTTTTGTAGTGAATTTCTCCCTTCATAAAATGGTAGCCAGGGTTAGGAAGTGAAAACTAGGGTTTTCCCCTTTACTCCCTTCAAATATTTGATATGTCCATGGTTAAAGTTCCTAAGGCTCTATCACCCAATTAGGGAAAAGACACTGGGATCCCTATTGATGAGTGAAACCTCTAAAAATCTATCTTTTATCGCTCTTTTTCCTATTTTCATCCCTTCAAGGCAAGTTGTTAGGGCCAGGGAAAGGGTTAAATTCAACTAGGGCTTGCTATAAGACAACGTTGGAGCTACTTTGGATGATTTTCACCTTGCAAACTCAAAATATATCCTTTCCTTTGGTGCAAATTACTTAATTAAGGTTGATGTCATCAACCCTAGGCAATTTAGGTCTCTTTAAAACTCTAGTTCAATAAAAGGCTTCAACTTAGGGCTATTTGAAGGTTTATCACTCCATTTCTTAATCATATCTTTCAAAGCAAACCTTTTCTCTGTGATTGCATGCCTAGATGTGCCATTGTTGAAATACATCTTGAAACCCTAGGCTTGAAGTGTCATTTCCTAAACTTCTTCATAGGTATCTTGTTCCTTTTTACAAATAATTGTGCCTTCCAAGTGAGAATTGACATTTGATCATTCATGTTCAACATCATCTTGATCATATCAACATAGAATATCTCTAGGTGATCTATGCTAGGAAGCCTCTTAGGTGGTGAAATTCCTCTAAAGAGCAAGAGGTGGAGTGCTAAGGTGACAGT
The DNA here is from genome assembly GCA_000404065.3 of Pinus taeda. Taxonomy (NCBI): domain Eukaryota; kingdom Viridiplantae; phylum Streptophyta; class Pinopsida; order Pinales; family Pinaceae; genus Pinus; species Pinus taeda. Next base: position 29,859 of record APFE031100546.1, read on the forward strand.
GGAGGCCACCTCATTATTGCATTAGGGTGTAGCCCTTTTCCTTGTGAGGCCTCTCACAAGGCTTGCTAATTTGAGGCAACATCTTTGGCACCATTGTTGAGGAGGATTTGAGTCAACCTCCTCATTATCTGAAGATTGAGCTTCACTAAATTTGAAGAGAATATTTCAAAATGAAAACATAGATTATCTTATGGCAATTCTTGAAAGAAATCCTATTATCTCCCCTAGTAGTTCTTCTAACAATACCATATCTCCAAGAAAGAAAAGAACTACTTGTAAAACAACCAACTGATGCTACCACATCTCCTCTGCTTCAAAAGACTCTTGTGGCTAGAATCCTATTCATGGATACAACTACCACTAAAACCATGAACAAATCCTTGCTCGTTGCAACATTCAAGCCATTGGATATTAGTAAATTCCTTGGTGTTGTTGAAGAAAGTGTAACTAGGTTCGGTATTTACAAATGTAACTTTGATCTTTGTACTTGTCAAGAAAAAGAAATATTATTTTTGTAAATTATAAGAATGAGTTTCTTGCTCATTCCATAGGTCTAGGAAAGTCAAAGAGTCAAAGACATGTAAAGAGTTCTTCTTGAGCATATGTGTAAATATATATACTAGTCTAAACAACCCTCCAAGAAAAGCACAATCCTCCCAAGACAAGCACAAAGAAGTTTGCAAGCACAACAATAAGGAGAACAATAATGTCGGCATCAATATATATATATATATATATAATTATCATGTCAGCTCAATAAATAGACACAACGTTTCACACTGTATGTCGGCTCATTTATGGAGATGTGACAACTATATATACCCCGTTGGGGTTACCACAAGAAACACAAAACTTTGGATTACTCTGCAATTTCGGATGGTACAGTAAGTACAGATCTTGGATGGCATAGTGAATCTCGGACTAGTTTGCAACTTCATATGGGTGCAAGAAGACAGAATCTCAGACTAGTCTGCAACTTTGGATGGGTGCATAAGGTATAGGATCTCGGTGATAAGGTACAGGATCTCGGTGATGAAGTACTGTGTCTCGGTGCAAGTAATAAGTGTCTCAACCTCCTTATAATCATAGTTTCAATATTGAAATGTAGTCATACAAGAATGCAGTCACATAGCCTTGAGGAACATCACACACTACTTGGTATAACAACAATGATAAGGATCTCAGTGGTCCTACAGGAATACTCTCAATATACATAAATAAACCTTCTTGTTATCTCGTGAAAGTGCAGAGATGATCATAGTGTTACATCAATAATGATCTCCATGATAACTTTGATAATGCAGCAGTAGAAAGACCTCTGTGACATAGTGATGAAGCAAGCAATGGTGCAATTGTAAGGACCCTTGTGGAATCATGATGATGATCTCGATAAAGCAGTAATGGTGATGTTGATCTCAACAGTAAAGAAGAGGATTGGTGTCTTGGCCTTGGAGTGGCCTAGTGGGTCAAGGTTCATGGTATTGGTATTTGTCAATTAGAATCTCTATAAGAAGAATTCTGTGCGGGTTTTCCTCTCCAAGAGGGAGAGGTTTTGGCCTTGGGTGAGAGCCAACATCGTGTGTTCTTGTCTCTTTGTTTTGGTAGCTATTTGATGAACTAACAAAGACACACTCTAATAATAATATCAAGTGAAGACTATGCTAAGAAGAAAAGTCAAAACATCTCACAAATAGTTATCATGCTAAGAAGCATCACATTAATACTACTTGCCCTAGATTCTTCAACAGGTGCTCCCCATTTACTTAGTGCTAGGCTAGTCCAAGATGAGGATGTGGTTATGATGCTTTTTTCTTTGACCTTAGAAGGAAGTGTTGAAGGAAATGTAACTAGGCTAGGTCTTCATAAATATAATTTTGATATTTGTACTTATTCAAGAAAAGAGAAATTATTTTTGTATTATTTGTCAATGAGGTTCTTGCTCACTGAAAATAGGTCAAGCACAGTTTGTAGTGCTTCTAGAGAGTCAAAGTCAAAATGTTATTATGATAAGACCCTTTGAGGGCATGTTACATCATGAAAGTCATCATATAAGGTCACGGGAACACCTCCAAGCATGGTCAAATCCTCTCATAGCAGCAACGAAGTCTACAAGCAGCAAAATAATGAATAAAGGTGAATTTTTAAGTACAGTCATGCTGGCTTAAATAGGAGGGACAAACCTCTATTTATAGAGGTTGTCCACTCCTCAAAAGGACATCATCTCACTTTGAAATTTGCGAGGGTACAAGGAAGAAAAGAAGGTCAACGAAGGAGGAAAAAAAGCCTTGTAACGGCAACGAAGGAAAGGAGAAACGAAGATCGTCTATAGGGTGAACCTACAACCACACTTATGAAGGGAAAGGGTGGCTATAGGAGCAAAAAAGTGCAGGTCATCATATCGCAATACTTTTGGGTGCAAATTAGGCCTACAAGGCCTCTCTCATCAGCGAGGAAGGAAGAAAGGGTCAATGAGAATAAAAGGATAATTTTAGGGCTCCTGTTCACATGTGCAACACAACAACACTTACAAATTTCACAGCAGTTTAAGGCAACAACATGAATAGCCTCATTCAGATGTATACCTAGGCCTACAAGGCATCCAAAGGAAAGCAAAGGAGCCTCTATCTATAATGAAGTAATGAAACCCTAATATTTTAGGGTTTCCTAACCTAGAAGACAAAGTGTTGGAAGACAAAGTGTCGAAAGAAGTGTCAGAAGATGTGTCGGAACTGACAGTGTAGAAACATGAAGGATTTGACTAATGCTTGGAGGATATCCTAGTCAAGGGTCTAGGGTTTTGGTAGTTGTTCAAATAAGAAGCTTCAATAAGAGAAATCTTACAAAGGGTTTTGCTCTCAAGAGTGGAGAGGGTTTGTCCCTAGCAGAGATCCAAATTTAGTGTTCTTGTTATTTTGTTTTGGTAGCAGTTTGATGAAGCACATACATATGCACTAATAATAATAAGAAGAAGAATAAGCTAACAAGAAAATTTAAAAGACTTCACAAATTGTTATCAAATCACGGAGAATCATCACAACACTACTTTGCCCTAGATTCTCTTACATGGTTTTAGAGCGTAAGGTGACACATCAAGGAAAGGGAAACTCAAGAACACTCTTCAAGAAAAAGTATCTACAAAATAGAAGCGCCAAGCCTAGAAGTCTCAATCACTTCAAGAACAAGAAGGGTCTACAATCTATCATTCATCAAGAAGGTCTACAAAACTAGAAAAAGAGCCTTATATAAAGTCACCTACAAAGAAGAACAAATCTACATCAAGCTACAAGTCTTCAAGAAAACCCCATCACCAAGCAAGTCCCCTTGAAGAAGGCAACGCAAAGGACATCAAGATCCAGGGAAGACAAGCCATCAAGCGTTCAAGGAGGAAGCAAATCCATTACATCTCAAAATCTATCAAGTAAGTACATATCCCCTTCTGAATATATTTCAATGTCTTTTTGCAAGGAAAGCAATAAATTGGTAGGTGTCAATAACTTTCTTGCATGGAAGAAGAGGACTAATCTACTACTCAAGGAGAATGAACTCCTAGAGCATGTCAAAGGGAATATCGCTATCCCTGCTAAGGAACAGACTCAAGCCTTAGCCAAGTACACTAAGGATGAGACAAGAGCTCAAAGGATTCTGACAGAATCAATCGAAGACTCTCTCATTCCCTATGTCCCCACGTTTGAGGCATCAAAAGAAATTTATGATAAGCTAGTACAACTATTCTCGGTATCCACAACCAGAGAAGTAACATCTCTGAGGAATGAATTGTACAAGATGAAGATAACACAGGAAGAAATAACTCCCTACTCAATGAAAATCTTTAAAATGAGATATCAACTTCAAGAGCTTGGGGAAGTCATGTTTGACAGAGATATGACAACTGTAGTACTTAATGCTCTACTTGAGGAGTGGGGAAACTTCACATCTAGCATATATGCCAAGAAGGAAGCAACCACTCTCAGTGAATTGTCGTCTTTATGCAGAACAAAGGAAACCAGACTTAAGGCAAAAGAAGATGTGGGATCAAAAGAGCAAGCATTTGCTACCATGGCCAAAAGAAAGGGGAAATTTGGCAAGTTTGGTCCATGAAGAACAAACAACAAAGACATGTCCAAGATCCAATGTTTTGGATGCCAAGAATATGGACACTACAAAAGGAATTGTCCTAAGCTTAAGAAGGACAACAATAACAAAAGGAAGAGGGAAGAAGCTCACATAACTCAAGAGGTGAAAGAAGAAGGAAAGAAGCAAGAGAAGGAAGATCCTCCGGATCTCTACTATGACTAGGTCAAACTCTTTACTTCTAGACTTATTTCAAAGTTTTGAGTAGAATAGTAGCATGTAGGAATAAATTAAATTGCATGGCTAGAATCACCCTCAAGAATCTAGCAGCATGATGTACATAGAGTTTTAGACACTCATGTGGATGTAGCATTTATGATAAGAACAAAAATGCATAAATAGAAGAATCTTCTAGAATATAGGAGCATGGCAGATATAGCTCAAGATATTCATATAGAAGAAGCATACCTAGTATAGGACCTCATTCATGATGAAAGAAAAATTGATCATGATAAGAATCTTAGAAGACCTACATCATCAAAAGAATGGAAACATTTGCAAGACAAGGATATTTAAGATCCTATGATGGAATCTTCAAAAGAAGGTTCATGGACCAAAGCAGATGTCTCATTGGGAATCCCATTCATGGGTTTCAAGAAAAGAATGATATGCAGGCAAACTAAGATGAAGCAAGAAGGGCCACATCAAAGGATGATCAAAGGAGAATCAAGATGAGGTACGTATGCATTAAAGTTTTAAAGTCATGTTATCACTTGTATATTATTAAAGTCATGGGTATAGTTCTATAACATGATCAAGCATGAAAGAATCTCTTTCACCAAGAACATGCTCGAAGGCATGTACCACAATGCGATGAAGCTCAACAAAAGAACATGCTCACATAAGGAGCATAAGATTGCTAACTAAGAAGCCAGAAGAAATGCTGACAAGTCCAGAAAGCAAGCAATGAAGGAATGCTCTCACAAGAAGCATTAGATGGTTGACCTATCTATCTGAGAAGAAACAAATGAAGAAAGAGATCAAGCATGTGAATAAGAGCATGATCACCGAGAATCACTATCTGACAAAATGCCTTGAAGATATCTCCCAAAAGAAGGCAAGACAACTCTGATAAAGGAAGAAAGGACCCTTGACACCTATGAGGGCCTTGGAGACACAAAAGGTGCAGATAACTGATTCTACTCTACAGAGATGTCGTGAGGAAAAAGCCATCCAACAAAAGAAAAAGCAATGTTGAAGTAATATCAGGATGAAGTCATGATGGGCTACTAGGTCAAAACATGTAACCTAGAAAGTATGATGAAGCATCCATGAGGAGAGCATTCCTAAGCATGGACAAGATGACAAAGGAGTAGCCAAGATGACAAGGACTTGATAGTCACTTTCCATTAAGCAATGACATGACAAAACCAAGAAGGAAAGTGATCGATGGATGGTGCCCTACCTAGAAGAAGTTCAAACAAAGACTTCATGACATCAAAAAAGGAAGAAGATCAAGCAAGTTGAAGGACCCATGAAGAAGAAGATGTTGATGAAGGAAAGAATCTCCAATTAAGAAGGGAGCTCTGATAGGTCCCTGATCAAGAGGGAGTTTTTGGATCACCCCTGGTTACAAAGGAGTGACAATTGTGTTTTCCATTTCATGGGTCATGCAGACTAGGACTAACAACCGTAAGTCTAGATGAAGGCCATGAATGGAAATGTATACATAAGATAGACACAACATTCTTGTCTTCACTTGGGAAGAAAGAATGGGAGGATTAGGTAATCATCTGGCATCCGATACTCTTGAGTATGTGTAGGGCATCCAAAACAAGAGTAGGAAAGAGCACTGATATTCTTTGAGGGCTGAGAACCCAAGATAAGAATAGTCCTAGAAGGTCATACTCCGAGAACCCCCGGGTGGGTATGTACCTTGAGAGACAATGATGAAGGTGTCTATAAATCATTGGTCTTGCCAGTGTTGTAGCTCATGGTCTCGAAAAGAGATGGAGTTGTTAGTCAAGGCCTCGCACTATGACAATGTTGATGAATATGATGCTATAATAGATGGATTGCAAATCCGGTTTCTCTTATGTGAATTCTTCAAGATTGAAAATGCCAAACACCTTGTAATGTTGTATGAATACCTCCCTAGTTAAGAGGGAGTGTTGAAGGAAATGTAACTAGGTTAGGTTTTCATAAATATAATTTTGATATTTATACTTATTCAAGAAAAGAGAAATTGTTTTTGTATTATTTGTCAATGAGTTTCTTGCTCATTGAAAATAGGTCAAGCACATTTTGAAGTGCTTCTAGAGAATCAAAGTCAATGTAATTATGATAAGACCCTTTGAGGGCATGTTACATCATGTAAATCATTATACAAGGTCATGGGAACACCTCCAAGCATGGTCAAATCCTCCTAGCAAGCAATGAAGTCTACAAGAAGCAAAATAATGAATAAAAATGAATTTAAGAGCAAACCGTCAAGTCGGCTTTAAGGATAGTTATGTTGGCTTAAATAGGAGGGATAGACCTCTATTAATAGAGGTTGTCCACTCCTCAAAAGGACATCACTGAAATCTGCAAGGGTACAAGGAAGAAAAGAAGGTCAACGAAGGAGGAAAAGAAGCCTTGTAAGGGTAGTGAAGGAAAGGAGAAACGAAGACTGTTTATAGGGTGAACCTACAACCACACGTACAAAGCGAAAGGATCTGTTTGCGGCTATAGGAGCAGAAAAGTGCAAGTCATCATATCGCAATATTTTTGGGCGCAAATTAGGCCTACAAGGCCTCTTTCATCAGCGAGGAAGGAAGAAAGGGTCAACGAGAATAAAAGGACTATTTTAGGGCCCTTGCTCACATGTGCAACACGACAACACTTACAGATTTCACAGCAATTTAAGGCAACAACATGAATAGCCTCATTCAGATGTATACCTAGGCCTACAAGGTATCCGAATGAAAGCAAAGGAGCCTCTATCTATAACAAAGTAAAGAATCCCTAATATTATAGGGTTTATTAACCTAGAAGACAGAGTGTTGGAAGACAAAGTGCCAAAAGAAGTTCCAGAAGAAGTGTTGGAAGATGTGCCAAAAGTCACAATGCAGAAAGAGGAAGGATTTGACTGATACTTGGAGGATATCCTAGTCAAGGGTCTAGGGTTTGGCAGTTGTTCAAATAGGAAGCTTCAATAAGAGAAATCTTACAAAGGATTTTCCTCTCAAGAGTGGAGAGGGTTTGTCCCTAGCAGAGCGCCAAATTTTGTGTTTTTGTTATTTTGTTTTGGTATTAGTTTGATGAAGCACACACACATGCACTAATAATAATAATAAGAAGAAGAATAAGCTAACAAGAAAAGTAAAAAGACTTCACAAATTGTTATTAAATCACGGAGAATCATCACAACACTACTTTGCCCTAGATTCTCTAACAGGAAGTGCCAAACGTTGGTACCTTAGTTTGCCCCAAGGTAGTCTTACTAATTGGGATACCGTTCACCAAGCCTTCAACAAAAGATGGACCATGGTCAAAGAAGGCATTTTGCTTCTTAACAAATTCTAAGAGGCTAGGAAAACCAACAATGAAAATGTTAGAGAGTTTGTGCAGTGGTTTGATAATCTACTCAGGGAAGTTCCTAGTACATACAGACCAATGATGATACCATCCTTGATAGATTCATGATAACCTTTCTCGGGCACTTTTCATATACTCTGAGAGACAAGAAACCTAAATCTTTAAATGAGGCTAAAATCTTGCCTATTGAAATAGAGCAAACTCTCAATGCTTCCAAAATTGACCTACTTGCTTGTCTAAAGGCCAAAATTGAACCAAAGACTAAGCCTAACGCCCAAGTTGACCTTGCCTTGCAAGCATTTTCCAAAACGTTTGATAAGGTTATTTTGAGCTGATCCAAGGGCAAATGGCCATGATGAACAAGTTGTTAATGTTGGAAAGGGAAAGGTTAGCCCGTCAAAATTTTCCTCCCATGCCACAATTGAATAAAGAGAGGCCCCCAAGAAGAATGCATTCGCTTGTGGAAATGTTTGGCAACAAAGTGTTCCAAGTACTCTTGCCCCAACCAACCTAGTTGCTCAAGAAGGGAACCCTTGGTTTCAAACTTGCAATAACGTCATTCCCTTGAGGATTGTCCCTACAATCAGGTGGAAGATGAGGAAACCCAGAGCATCTAAATGTTATACATGACAGTGCTCCTTTTAATATGTTGCTAGGAAAATCCTTCTTTCAATAACAACATGAAGAAGGTAGCGAAGAAGCCACTAGTGATCTAGATGAGCCAATCATGGTTGTTGGGAAAGGAGGAAAGTTAAGGGATTACATTATTCAAGAAGGAAAAATGATCAAAACCAAGCAAGTGCTAGTTCTATCTAGCACTGCCCTCTAAAAGAAGGTTATGCCACCTCAACTACCTAATAATGTCCCTAAGACCACTACCCAAAATCCTAATTTGTCTTTGGATGTTGACTTAGGAAATGTGTTAGCTAAAATGAATGTGCAAGTGCCTCTTTTGGAGTTGGCCAAACTTGAACCCCAAAGAGGGCAAGTTAAGAAGGCGTTCAACCTTGATAAAGAGGCTAAAGACCCTTTCGTTATTCTCCAAAACATGTATAATAATAGAAGAAATGGAGGACATGCACCCTTCTTATTATCTTTAGTGATAAACAATCTGATTTGACACAGTTGTATGCTTGACTTCAGTACCTATACCATTGTAATGCCTTTAAGAGTCATGAACCAATTGGAGATGGAAATCACTAGGCCTTATAATAATGTGTGCGGGTTTGAATCAAAGTTTATACCAATGTATGATCTTATAAAGGATGTCAAGACATCTTTAGTTGCTAATAAGGACATTCCCATGCTAATGGATATTATAGTCATAGATGTGCCAAATGCTTGGGGGATGCTCTTATGTAGGAAGTGGTGTGCCTCAATTGGAGGACACTTACAAATGGACTTATCATATGACATTATACCTACTGTTGATGAAGCACCGTTCATCCTTTACAGGGAGGCACACATCACTGAGCATGTGGAAGATATGGAACCTTTTTTGTTCCCCAAGCCTATTGCAAAACCTAAAGGTAACATACCTCCAAAAGACTTGGATATCAAGCACAAACACTTTGAGTCAGAGCCATGAAAAAATTAAAGAGGTTGAACCTTTAGGAAATGTAGGTCATGTTAAGAGCACTCAGGTAAATAAAACCAAGAGGTCGACATTCCAAAACAAAAAGAAGTAATGGGTTCAAAGACTAAGAAAAAGAGTTTCAAGTAGGTGATCTAGTCTGTGCCATTGGTAATCTTGTCCCAGTTGAGGTCCATGGCAAAGTAGGAGTTGGATACTTTTTCATTGTTAAGTTTGATGGTGAATGCTTGCTCCCCTCAATAGGAGAAAACTTCCTTACTTTGTTCAATGGAACTTCTTGTATTGTGGATGAGTAGTTGTATTGCATTTATGTGTTGCATCTTGTGTGAGCATCCTACTTGTTGCATTTATCATGTTGTTGTGTTGCATCTTAGAATAGATTGCATTTGGTTTAGCGGCTTTAGCCTTTTCTTCTTTGTATGGATTTGATATATCATGTAAAAGCAAGGATGTGAATTAGCACCCCATGCACATACTTCCAAACAAGTTGATTTGAGTGTGCGTGTAGTAGATTTGCAAGCCCAGGGATTGCTGGGGTCTTATGAACTCCTCGTTTGAGCTTATGGATCATGCACTCCACGATGAGCACATGTCCCTGAGTTGTAGCTAGATGTTACCCACCAAAATGGGTAACCCTATTGGAGAGAATTTTTTTCTCCTATATTAGATAGCCAACTAACCAACAACCCTACACATTTTCTCATTGATGATGATATGCCAATTTCTTTTGCCATCTACACCAGTCATACACATCTCACCATTCAACATTCCTCGTGGATGAAGGTGGGCTACCACTCAAAAGGTACTTTGATCATTTTGCAATCAAGTGCATTTACTTAGTGTTTTGGACATTTATTATAGATAAATAGGTGATCTGGATGATTAATCAATCTTGGCTGTAAACTTGTTCTCTCACCTTACCAAGGGAGTTAATCTTTAGCCCTTGTCCAGTGGGACCTCCCTTAAGGCATTATGGTTATAGGAGGGGCATTACTTGGAAAACTTGCACTGAAATAACATGTCAATTCTCCTTTTCCATATGACATTTTCGATGTCACATTACTTCCTTTGATATCATCTCCATTATTTAGGTTAAATGTCATTGGTTCATTGGGATTTGACACTCACACATCCACATCCTTGAGTTGTGCTAAAAAATATTGCCTTGTAGGTTGATGCAATTTGAAGAATGAAAAAGCATAACATTGCCACAGTGAAAGAAAAAGAAAAGTCAAAATGCAAAAGATGGCTAGGACATAAGTTAGCGTGTGGGCAAAGGCCTTGCATGACCTCTAACCCCCTCATTAGCAATCTCTCGGTTCCTAAGCACTTGATGCTCCATCCATCAAATGGAACCTTTTCATGTCCCAACCTCGATGAGCGATAAAGTGCCCCATCTTAAGGCGTAAAACAAATGCTATATCATAAAGAGCAAGCTTTGATCCTTGAGTTATGCACCAAAATAAAAAAACATTATAAAAATTAAGTAAAAGGTGCACCAGAAGGGTGGAAAAAATAGGCCAAGAGGGGTAACTCATGCCTGCACGATCACTCCCTCCATTACATCTATATACTCAAGATGTGGACTCTCATTAACTACTCGTCCAACCATGGCACTTGACCATGAAGTCCTTCCTCTCCATTGCCACCTACTCTCACTAACACCTATGGTTTGAAGGGTTGACCTTGGAAATGCCACCTCCCCTTAGGCACTGGAAACACCTAATAAGGTTGACTACTTAGCCACCCTCGAAAAGGTAGGGAACACTTTTATGAGACTTGGTCTAGTTAGATATTTGAAGTTGATCCCGATTTGAAGTATTAATACGCCCTTAACACTTAGTGTGGTCCACTTAGATGCATTTATGATTTTCGTCTCTAATGAGTGGTTGCTTTCACTTGAGTTTGAGATTGGTTTTTAGAGTGGGATAGAGCAATTGAGGCCTTGAGGGCACCCTACTCCACAAGATTCCTAGGCCATATTATTATACTCCTGGAAAGCATGGTGATTTGATAGATGCAACATTGCCCCTTTATAGTAGAGGATTGAGCAGTTGATGGATATCACAAAGCACCCCTAGATGCCAAAACGTTGAGTTTCTCTTGCTTGCCATGGAGGATTCTTGATGATGTACCAATGGACTTAGCATGCCCCTAGGTTAGCCTTGACACTACTTGATGGCCATGATTTGATCTAGAGCCCAGATGAGGATGGCCATCTCCCTGGATGATCAAGGAGGCCTTGTTGCACTTGATGGAGCCCCAATGCTCTAGAGAGAGAGAGAGAGCACTACATTGTCTACTTAGATGACGCAAGGCAGCCATAGTTGGATACGGACACGTGGAAATGTTTTGAGGCTTTGAGTTGAGGATTTTTCCTCAAATGGAGGATGATGATGATGCTTGGAGACCTTTGTAGGCCTTCCATTGCATTAAAGGAGCATTTTGAGCCCTAAAAGGGCATGACATCATCCTTTTTAGAGGTTTACAACTCACATGTGTGGGTTTTTATTCACATATTTTGTTGTTGAGCTAGTGGGTTGGCTTGCAAACCAATTTTACTGTGTCTACTCAAAAATCAAACTTGTGTAGGGGCTTTTAGTTAATAATTAAAGGCGATATACCTCATATAAGTAGAGGATCACCTCTATCATTTGTTCATCATCACATTTGTGGATTTCGGCCTCTCTAGAAGAGACGAGACTTGATTTGTTGTACTTTGCTACTTGTGGAGATGTGATCTTATGTGGATTTTGGCTATTGGAGACTAGTTTTTGTTATGAAGACGTCATTTTGGGATTAAAAGATAGCATGTTCTTGGATGTATTGTGAATATTTTTGTTGAATATCTTTTATAGATTTGCATGTAATGGAATATTGTCAGGTTTCTATTTTCCTTGCCCAAATGCATATGTTTACTTGAAATTTTTAGTAATTATTGCATGTTAAATCTTTTATCCTTGCACTCCCTATAAAACCTCTTAGAGAGCATTTTTCTATTGAATTTCTTCCCTCATAAAATGATAGCTAGGGTTAGGAAGTGAAATGAGGGTTTTCCCCCTTACTCCCTTTTAAGATTTGATATTTCCATGGTTAAAGTTCTTAAGACTCCATAACCTAAGTAGGGAAAAAGCACTAGCATCTCTCTTGATGATCAAAACCTTTAAAAATCTATCTTTTACCTCTCTTTTTCCTATTTTTGACCCTTTAAGGCAAGTCGCTAGGGCTAGGCCAAGGGCCGAATTCAACTAGGGCTTGCTATAAGACAACACTAGAGCTAATTTGGATAATTTTCATCTTGCTTGACTTTGCTAACTCGAAATCTAGCCTTTCCTTTGGTGAAAATGCCTAATTAGGGCTGACATCATCAACCCTAGTAAATTTAGGTCTCTTTAAAACCCTAGTTCAGCGAAGGGCTTCAACTTAGGGATATTTGAAGGTTTGTCACTCCATTTGTTGATCATATCTTTCAAAGCAAACCTTTTCTCTGTGTTTGCATGCCTATATGTACCATTGTTAAACAGAAACTACATCTTGAAACTCTAGGCTTCAAGTGCCATTTCCTCAGCTTTGTTATGGGTACGTCATTCCTTTATACAAAGAATTGTTCTTAGTTCCAAGCAGTGTTTAATTGGTTTGAACCAATTGGTCCAACTGTTTTGAGGCAAAAAGCGGTTCAGACCGGTGAATTGAATTGTTTTTGGGTCGGTAAAGTCATGGAGAATGTTGAAGAATGTAACTAGTGTTGGTCTTCATAATTGTATTTGAAATGTATTTATCAAAAGAAAGAAAAATAAATTTTATTATTAAATAAATTGGCTTATTAAAGCATGGTTTTCATGCTTGGGTCAATTGTTTTTAGGTCAAAGTTTCCATTTAAGACTTCTAGGGTTTATGTTAAGTGTCCTTGTCCATGTCACAATGTAAAGAACCCTTCTTGGGAATATTTATCAAGAAAGAAAATTATTTTAATGTAAATTAGGTCAATTAGGCCTCCTACACTAAGTCGGCCTGAAGGAAGCAAGTGGGCCTCATTAGAAGAATTCGATCACCTAAGATGCCTATATGAGCAACAACTCAACTCATTTGTAGGACATCTCACACAAGTTCGAATTGAAGTAGTTGGGAAGCAGAAAGGTGCGAAGTTCAAGAAGGACGTTGGAATCGAAGTTTTTTGGTCTCTCACTCTCTCATATGCAACGAAATTTTGAAGTTGCATCAAGATCGACGCTGTGAAGTTGTTAGATCAAGGTCAAAGCTGCGAAGATGCTGCATCAAGGTCAAAGTTGTGAAGTTGCATCAAGGTCGAAGTTGTGAAGCTGCTACACTGAAGCTATTGAAATTGCTAGATTGAAACTGTAGTCCTGAAGCTAGGTCGATGCTCTGTTGCTAAGCTGAAATTTCTTATTTGTTGTTGGGTTGAAGCTACTAGATAAGAAGAGACTACTAAATCATCTTGGAAGGCTGACTTGGTGGAGGAGGAAAGTTTGTTGGTCTAGGGTCTTGGTCTATCTCATTTGAATTATTGAAGGAAGAGCTTTTGACTGGGTTTTCCCCTATATAGGGGTTTTTCCCTAGTTATGCGCCTACATCTAGTGTCCTTAATCTTCGTGTTTTGGTTTTGGGAATTGCTTGATGAACTAAGATAAAAGAACATAAAAAAAAAAAAAAACAATAATAAATCAAAGAGTCACAAGTGATTATCAACAAGAGAAAATCTTTCTGCCTTTCCAATTTTCCAACATGGTATTAGAACTAAAGTGAAGAAGAAAAAAAAGGAAGCTTGAAGATCTATTGAAGGAAAAAGGAAATTGACAGAAGATCATTAAAGGGGTCATATAAGGGGATAAGCCTACTATCTACAAGAACTATGTCTAACTCAATGAAGGGAGAAAACAAACTAGGAGACTCCAACTTCAAGGCATGGAAAAAGAGGATAGATCTCATCCTCAAGAAGAATAAAGTTTTGGATTTAGTTCGAGGAAAATTCAAGAAGCCTACAGATGAATCAAATGAGGTAGAGAAAGCAAAGTTTAGAGAATCCGAAATATTGGCCATGAACTTAATAGTGGATGGAGTAAAGGACAACCTCATTCCATATATATCCAACATAGATTCTGCTCAAGAAATGCATGAGGCTCTATCCAAATTATTCACAATCAAGAACATTGGTCAAATTGCAAGGCTCAAGAATGAATTAAGAACTATTAAGATGATGAAGGACAATACTGTGGCATCCTTCTTTATAAGGATATCTAGAATCAAAGACGAAGTTCAAGCGATAGATGAAATTGTACCAGAAAAAGAGCTCGTGTTTACTGCCCTTTTAGGACTACGAACATCATGGAGTGCCTTTGCATCAGGGATCAACAGTTGGAAGGATACTCCAACATTTGAACAAATGTGGAATGCATGTAGTCAAGAAGAAGCCAAAATATCATTAGTAAGAAACAAGGAGGAGGATGAAGAGGAGAACATGTCAAATGGCTATTCCACTCATCACAAGAAAAAGGGAACCTTCAAGAAGTACAAAGGACCAAAGAAGAAAGTAGACCTATCAAAGACCGAATGTTACAATTGTCACAAGATGGGTCACTACAAAAGTCATTGTCCAGAGAGTCCAAGGAATAAGAAGAGAGATAGGGATCAAGAAAATATTGTCGATGAAGCTCGAGCTATGTCTTAAACTATAAGCTTTGTTATAAAGTTCTCTTCATGCAAAAAGTACAACCATTCTTTCTTTTAAAATTTTCTTTACATTACTAACATTGTTATGTCTAGGGTTTTGAATTGTAAAGATTCTTGTTAGGGTGATTAATCATTAGATTGAATCTACCCTCATTATATTATCATTCTTGTGGAACCCTAAAAAGGTTCACCATAAAACCCTAACCTAAGGGTATGCCATTGCTAATATGGAAACCCTGGTCTACTTACAGTTGTTGATGAAATCTAGAATTCCTATTCTTTTGACGTTTTGGTATTGTTATGATAAAATCCCTAGTATTTTAGGGTCTTTTATCCAAACTTATGTACTGAATCCCTAGATCTTTAGGGTTTATGAGCAAAACCCTTATAATATCTATAGTAAGATCTTAGGATTGAAGCCCTAGGTGTGTGTTCGTCTGTCTTATTGAAACCCTAGCTTGGTCAAAATTGTTATATGTCTAACTGTAATGTATTGATATTTGTGTCTTGGGTTGACTTAGTAGATATTGTTGTATGCTTGTGCATGACTATGAAATCCTAGTTATGTATATATGCTAACCTAATTGTCGATGCTCATAGGTTGTAAATTATAGGGTTTGTAACAAGGCCCTAGTAGACGTTTGATATTCTAGGATATGATGATATTGTTTCCGATATGATGATTAAATCTAGGGTTTGCAACAAGCCCTAGTAGAGTCTAAAATGTATAGTATAATTGTTATTTGATTGAATCGTTGATATCTAAGGATTTGTGTCTCTAAGATGGAATCTAGGGTTTGTAATGGATCATAGTAGAATTTGTCATATATCTCTGAAAATAATATTGAGGCTAGATAGAATGAGACTGATTTCTTGATTAAGTCACTTTATGTTGTAGTCTAGGGTTTGTAACAAAACCCTAGCAAGAAGTTGAAGTTTAGAAGTATGTGTCTCTTGCTGATTATGAACCTAACTAAGTTTAGGTATTTGATGTCTAAAGTCTAAAGCTTCCATTATTGTATTGACATAATTTTGATATAGTTAAATTCATGCTTTTGAATTTGGTTGTACTTGTTGTTTAAGTTGTGTAGGTACATAATCTTCAAGATGTTGGAGATATTCGTAAGCAAAGTTGACTTCATAATATTGGTAAACATGATGAAGAATGAAGATGATCAAGATGACCTTGATGTTGTAAAAATGAATGAAGCCATAATAGGTTCTCTGATGTTGGTCCCTCCAAATTAAGAGGGAGGGCATATTATGATAGTCATGATGGATACCTTGAAGAAAAAATTGGAGAATGAATGAAAGTACTACAATGTATTGAGGATATCTTGGTGTTGTTGAAGAAATGAAAGAAGAAAAGCTTCTGACTAGTTGCATATGAATAACTTGATATAAGTGGCATGAGGATGATTGAAGACCTCGAAGGTTTGTGTTTACTTGTATGCATATTTGAAAGTTTATTACTAATTGGGGTTTGTGCTTGTCTTTCCATAAACAGGTTGAACACTCTGGGAGCATGCTTGGACAAATGGATATATCTAGTTTATTAGGGAGAGATGAAGCATCTAATGGCAAATGCTTGGGAGCACATATGGCCGACCTATGTGTGTTTGATATCTAGATCTCGAAGAGGGAGAGTGGCGTTGGTCTTGGAGCTCTGACCTTGGATACACACCTGGATCCCTAGGTTGATGGTTAGTTAGTAAACCTAATGGTACCTAGACTGACTGAAAGCTTTAGTCCATCTCAGTCCCACCCAGATATATTACCCTAGTTAGAAATTTAGTCTGTAGCATTGAGTGTGTTGAACTCTTCGTAGTTCATTTTTGAGATCTTCCATGAACCGCTATAGATATAGGTAATTATGAATACCTCCTTAGTTGAGAGGGAGTCTTGAAGAATGTAACTAGTGTCGGTCTTCATAATTATATTTGAAATGTATTTGTCAAAAGAAAGAAAAATAAATTTTATTATTAAATAAATTGGCTTATTAAATCATGGTTTTCATGCTTGGGTCAATTGTTTTTAGGTCAAAGTCTCCATTGAAGACTTCTAGGGTTTGTGTTAAGTGTCTTTGTCCATGTCACATTGTAAAGAACCCTTCTTGGGAACTATTTATCAAGAAAGAAAATTATTTTAATGTAAATTAGGTCAATTAGGCCTCCTCCACCGAGTTGGCCTCAAGGAAGGACAAGTCAGCCTCATTAGAAGAATTCGATCACCTAGGATGACTATATATAAGCAACAACTCGACTCATTTGGAGGACATTTCATACAAGTTCAAATTGAAGTAGCTAGGAAGCAGAAAAGGTGTGAAGTTCAAGAAAGAAGTTGGGCTCGAATTTTTTGGGTCTCTCTCTCTCATATGCAAGGAAATTCTAAAGTTGCATCAAGGTTGAAGTTGTGAAGTCGCTGCATCAAGGTTGAAACTGTGAAGATGTTGCATCAAAGTCGAAGCTATGAAGTTGCATCAAGGTCGAAGCTATGAAACTGCATCAAGGTCGAAGTTGTGAAGCTGCGAGGTTGAAGCTATTTAAATTGCTAGATCGAAACTTCAGTCCTAAAGTTGTGTCGAAGTTCTATTGCTAAGAAGCCGAAATTTCTGATTTGTTGTTGGGTTGAAGCTGTTGGATAAGAAGAGACTACTAAATCATCTTGGAGGGCTGACTTGGTGGAGGAGGAAGGTTTGTTGGTATAGGGTCGTGGTTTATCTCATTTGAATTACTGAAGGAAGAGTTCTTGACTGCGTTTCCCCTACATAGGGGTTTTTCCTAGCTGTGCGCCTACATCTGGTGTCCTTAATTTTCGTGTTTTGGTTTTAGTAATTGCTTGATGAACTAAGATAAAAAAAGAACATAAGAAAAACAATAATAACTCAAAGAAACCACAAGTGATTATCAACAAGAGAAAATTTTTCTGCCTGTTTGATTTTCCAACAGAGAACACAAGAAGTTGGGCCTATTTTGTTTTTTCTTTTATTTATTGTCTTCTTTGGGCATTAACTCACAATAGGTGCCTAATATGCAAGCCCATGGCCCTACTATTGCTATGCAATTCATTGTAATGTTAAATTACGTAAAAGTGACATTATCCTTTATCTTTTATTTTCATCCTTTTACTTAAATTTTTAAAATTACAATGAAATAACTTGGGATGTTTGAGAGTGGTGCCAACCTCATTGGATTTCATATGGAGAAAGTACAATTTTAGATCTCACTAAACCATTTTTCAGGATTTCAGGATTGGGGGAATTGCAATGTTTCCATTGGATTTTGTCATGTGTGAGGGTATCAAACTAGCATTTAATCAAGAGAACCAATCCCTCTATACCTTGATGTTAGTGGCATTGATTGTTGAACTCCTCTATCATGATCCTACTAAAAATGTAGCTATCACTCAAACAAAATATTGAATGACATGCTACCATTTTTATCTTATTTTAATGTGTAGAAGGTGATATTGATGACAAAGACTCCAATACAGACAAATATTTTGATGATATGTAGGTATTTGTTGTAGCATGATTTTGTTTTTTGGATGCTAGAGGCCATCGCGGTCTTATTTTTGATGTATTTTTGGTTCAAAGATGGATTGCACTAGGTGTTATTTTGGTTATGTGCACCCTTACATGCTCTATAAATGAGAATTTTTTCTTATTTGTGTATAAATGGTTTAGATTCATATGGATGCACATGACTATATGTGGTTTTCTTTAAAATTTGAATATTTTGTGTTTTTTATTGACCAGTTTTTTGGTTTGGTTTTTTTATTGGTTCTGGTCCGATTCTAACTGGTTCCCAGTCCAGGGGGGTCTACTGGTTTGGTGACCGGTCTGATTCTGATAACAATGGGTGTAAGTGAGAAGTGCCATTTGATCAAGCCTCCTCACATCACTTTGATCCTATCAACATAGAATATCTGTAAGCGATCTATACTGGGAAGCCTTCCGTGTGGTTAAATTCCACTAAAGAGCAGGAGATGGAGTGCTAAGGTGACAGTGGCAGCCACTTCATTTTTGCATTGCCCTTTGCCTTGTGAGGCCTCTCACAAGGCCTGCTAGATTTTGAGGCAACAGGTTACACCTCAAAAAACGGAAAGATAAATATGATCAGAAGTGCAGAAATGGAAAAAACATTTTTCTGAAACTTTTGCCTTGGGTTTCTCTGCAATGATGCAAAATACTATGCAAACGTGACAGATTTCCTCCAAATTGCCACTTTATATTAAGCATAACGTGAGACTTGTATATTGCTCAGAGTATATTTAGTTCTTATAAGCCGAATAGAAACACATCAAATTCCCAAATATGTTGAAAGGAAAAAAATGTAAGTTAGAGGGCACATAAGTCAGAGCAACATTAGAGCCTCATTATTTTTATTGATTATTCACTGCTGCTACTGCAGTTGAATCAAAGTAGCTTTTAGACATGTTTTGTCCCTCAGTTCTTGCAGAATTCGGCAGACACTAACATTTGATTTCTAAATATTTTACAGGGTGGTCAAGAGACAGATTTTGTTTTGGTTTCTTGTACAGGATCTGGTATTGAACCTAGTACAAGAGAGAAAGTTCTTAAAGCCAAGCAGGTTATGATTGTACTTGAAATATTTTCCTCTCTTTCCAAACTGATTGAATGGTCAAAATATTTTCACGGCTCTTGCAGCTCTTCCAGCTAGATGCTTAGATTTAATTTGATGTTGTTGAATTTTGGAAGGCTGGCGAGAAGACACTGAGAATATCTGGCCTTGGTTACACAATAATTCGACCAGGCCCACTACTGGTATAATATATTTTGTCTTTGCTTGGTTTGTAATTTTGCCTGTTAATCTCATTATACATTTTCAGTGAAATAACTCAGCATTGAATAATTATCTTCAATATCTGCGTGAGAACTTTATGTGGTTATAACTGCATACAGATCATGAAACGTGGCATCAAAAACTTATTAAACCTGGCTCATGACAATTTCAGGAAGAGCCTGGAGGCCAGCATGCACTTGTGTTTGATCAAGGAAACAGGATTACACAGGTTAGAAATTCAACATTACAATCTCTTGCAGGCTCTGATAATATCAATATTTCTGGTCATTCAAGGGTAAAGACATTTACATTTCTCCCTATGGTTATAGGGGATAAGTTGTGCAGATGTAGCAGATATTTGTGTAAAGGCCTTGCATGATTCAACTGCAAGGAACAAGAGCTTTGACGTGAGTACCTATTCTTGAATGCCTAATGTTATTTGTGCATTTTCATTTCCATTTTGGTTAATATGCACGGCTTTTCATTTTTCTCAGGTCTGCTATGAGTATGTTGTAGAGCAGGGGCAAGGCCTTTATGAACTGGTAAGCACAGTCAATATCTCGGCACTTTCTACACTAGAAGTAGCATGAACACTCTGTTTGGGTGATCAAGGCCTGATAGAAGAAACAGCCATGTTGATATCGGTGGCCTACCTTCTTCAATGCCGTTGACATTGTTTTGTATGCTTGTGGCAGGTTGCCCATCTACCAGACAAATCAAATAACTATTTGACTCCAGCTCTTTCTGTTTTGGAGAAGAACACTTGACATCAAAACAAGCATGGAAATATAACCATCTATAGCTCCTTTGTCAACAATTTGGCATTCTTACGTAACCACAATACTAGTCTGGACTGTATAGGTTTCCTATTATTCTTTCTCAAATCATGAGTAGCCTGGAAAGTCAACCAGGCTTCAATCTCATACTTGGTCGTGGTTTACGCCAAGCAATTGCATCTATAAGCCTACTATTGTTCCTCATTGTACTTATAACCAACCAGCATCTATTTGATCATCCATTATGAGAGTCATCTGAATTCCCACGTTGAGGAGCTGCCTCTTAGTTGTGCCTGATTAACATTGACTTAGCATCAATGTATATCACTTATAGTGATTGCAATGGTTTTGTTTCAGTGATCCTAGTGTATACGAGAAGATCCATCACAAATTTTCAGGCATAAAGAGAAGACAAAAGAAAAGTCGAATCAATCCTGAGTTGCCAACAATGCTTTCTGCTGCAGTGTAATTTCTTTTATGGAAATCTTTCCAAATTGAAATTCAACTACCAAATCAGTTTTGTTTCCAATTTTCTTTTACTTGCATATATGCAAGCATCAAGATTTAGTTTCCTTTTTCGGAAACAAAAACATGGCACTTAGTGAAACAATTTTGTTATCAGACATTGTGAAGTTAAAACACATTGCCCAGTTCTTGTTTTACATTATTCCATTATTCCAATGGAATATTAACCTCTATTAAGAGTAAAGTACTTTTGAGACAGAATAAAAACATGCCATAAGCTTAATACTGCAAAATTATACAAATAAACACAATTTCTATGGTTCTAACAGATTGTAATGGCAAGATACTCGACACATATGGCATGAGCCCTGAGGGTCCACGTGATGAGTTTTCCGAGGCTATAGGGCGTAAATAACCTACATTGCATAACCAATACAAGCCCCAATACATTGCATTTCTCCACTAATGCACAATTGGCCTACCCAGTTAACTTATCTAACTGCATCTATGAAGATAGTGAACCCACGAAGTATGATCCTTGTGGGCCTACACAGTACAATTATTTTGGGCTAGCAAGGTGCAAGGTGCAAGAGCCCTGCATTAAGTAACTAATATGGACTAGAAGGCAATATCAATCCCCACTGTTATTAGCCAAATATGAAATCAGATTATTATAATTAAAATCTGAAATGAATTCTGTTATTAGCCACTGTTATGATCCCAAGGACATTGACAGATTCTAATTTTGTATGAAGAAGGGTAAATATTCTATGAATTTGAACTTTTCAGGTTTGTAATCACCAGAATTTGGCTATGCAATCTTTGCCAAATTTGCAATTTTTGGATTTGATAAAAGTGTTATTTTTAACCCAAAAATGGGTGCAGCACTCTGAAGACCTCCATTCCAACAGGATTGTATAAATGTTCAACAGGATTGTGTAATATTAACATTTGCTATTTGCAATTCCTCAAAATTCAAAATAATTGTTGTCAGATTATTAGGTTAAGATAACCAGTATCCCTTCATGTTATTTTAAGCAACTGGAAAAGAACAAATTTGTAGAATGACTAAACTATGGAAATTTGTATAGCAGATGTATTATAGCAGATCGTACTAGGTAGCACGAACCTAGAGGGTTATGATATTGTTAATAGCAAACTTAGGTACAACAGATTGATAACAACATGAATGACCTTAGCTAAACAATAATTAGCAGATTATATTGGTTTAAGAGATGATTTTGAAAGTAGCATATTCTTCCATCCTAGCACAGCAAACTGAGAGGTTATCAGGACAACAAATTATGGAAACTGCTATGACAAAACTCCCAAATAGGAATTACTAAATTTTATTTATTTATTTAATTAATTGCACTGAGAACTATTTATTTAATTGATTGCACTGAGAACTCTTAATGCCTGGGAGTGGAAAGGATCTGTGTCCATGGGCAACGACATTGCTAATAAAATAAACTGAAAAAAGAGTAGTCCAACATCCAATGTCAAAAAAATATTGGTTTGTTATTTCTTCTAATTATTTTTAGCTAAACAAGCACACAGTCATCTTGGTTCTGGATCTTTCATGTCACTACAGGTTTGCACTTCGTTCTTTTAACATTTTTAACTGCTTAATACATCTAGTGTGAATATATGCCTGTTGAATGCCCACTCATAGAATATCCCATAGAAATATGGACCGCAATTTACTTTCCCATGGACTAAAAAACAAAAGAACGAAAATCTCTATAAAATGGAAGGCAATAATGTTTCTAGGTCGAGGAGAATAATTGCTTGAGGCGAAAAAAGAAACTATTATATATTCATCTAAGTCCTAATTGTTTCGAGTTGCAAGAGTTTTTCCGTTATTTTTCCTCAACTTTGTTGACTGCTTAATCCATCTATGCTTGTTGGATGCCAACTCAATTGTAAAGTGTAAGGCAATAAGGACCACGATTTATTTTTCCACGGGCTATTGGCAATAAAACAAGACTTTCCATAAACACGGAAGGCAGAAGGGGGTTTAGGCTGAGGAGAAGTGTTTGTTTGCTTCATTCCCTGATGTCAAACCACATAAGGTTAGGATATGGAAGGAAGACTTATAAATCTTTCTCCAATTGCTTCACTTATCACTCTCTTCTCTTTTCTGTTTTTATAAAACCAGAACGATAGCATTATATTAAGAAAAATCTGCGGTATCGACGCAACAGTTACATCAAAGGAGGGCAATTCCCATTAATTGACTAAACTTCTATATGTCTTTGGAATGACCAAATGGGTAATAAATATGAATTCTTTTATATCTAAACTCTTTTATCTATAGGAATATAAACACCAAAATACTTAAATTTGACAATGTGCGTAGCACATACTGTCAGAAGGAGGATTACATCTCCAGGTCCTGTTCCCCAAAATGTGTAGAAATTGGAATGTTCAGATCAGGTAGGACTTGATCTGTAAGACAATATATAGTCTTGCTTGAGGATGAGGGTTCCAAGTGCCACTTGCTGAGGGAATTCTACAACTCTTCAGCCTGCTGATGAAGGCTGGATAGTTTGTCCTCGGTTCTGCACATGATTGTCCAAGACGAACAACTCCACAGTGGTGGTCATGTTGGAGACCCGTTGATTATGTCTGAGTCGTAAGGAAAGGAATTTTTCGTCGACTTGAGAAATCCGTTCCATAATCTGTTGATACTACCTGTTAGGTTGACGAAGCATGATTGTGGCTACCCACTTTTGTACCGACTTGTATCAGAAATTAGCCAAATCTTTAAGCCAAACACAAAAGTTGCCTACCCCCACCCCTCACTCCCCTGCCACAAGGAATCTCTGATGCTTCCTTAAAGGATCAGGGCTAACCTGACTAGACCAACTCCGAAGAGCACAAAATAAGAAGACTGTCACCTGGAACAGATTGATCTATACTAACTGCTGATTGATATTTTCATCCTTGAAATAGATCCGTTCCAAGTGTTGTGTAATGCCAATCGGGAGTGCATAGAGCTTGTACATCCCCTAAAGGCATATACCATCACTGACAACTCGGGTGCAGGGAAATGAAAAGACACTATTTTCTTCCAATGCTTTCCAGACTTCAACATCTGTCACAGTATAGAGTCTCTGAACCAGGAAATTATGTAAGCCAATGACCCGCTATGCTTATCCCAGTGAAGTATCCCACTCTCATGGCACAGAATAGTGTTCACATCACATCACTGTTGCCGTTTCTTATGCCAGTAGCTTCCTAGTGACGCCGACGACACCAAGAAATTCCTAATATGGAGATTAAAAGCACCACGAAAATTGACCAAATTCGACCAATCCAGTCTGCCCTAGTGCAATGCAACCCACAAAATACAAGATGCCAATTTTAACAAAGGGATAAAGTAGATAATTTTCAGACAGGTAAGGTTGATGGAAAATGGCTGACTGATCCATTTGATCTTCCGAAGTCCATTTCTGGGAATGCAACTTACCCTCCAAAATTTATGGAGTGTCCATTGATCCTGAGTGGCCTCCTCATCATTACTACGCCACTCCTGCGTTCTCTCCGCCTTCAATTTCACACACAGCACAACTTTTGAACGGCACTGCCATCCCAAAGAGACGATGAACCCATAAATATGGCAAGGATGAAAATTACTTCCAGGTACAGAAGTCATTTCAGAAAAGCACCTGATGACCTCCGTTTGCACAAGAGGAGCGAAACTTGCCATGAAATGCCTTTGTCATAACCAGGTGAATGCCTTTGTCATAACCAGGTGAGAAGACTGCTGACACACCCCAAGAGATAGGACTTTGTATCTCACCACTCTATTGCATGATGGGGCCGCGTACCCCAATCTCCCCCCGATCACCTTAGACATCTCCTTGCATGCCTCTCGTTCCACTGTAATGCCACTTGGCACAGACTAATGACATAAAACCTTAAATTAATCTGGTTTAGCGTAGGATTATGGAACTGGGGGAGAATGACTTATTCTCATTAATCCCGATTTCTCATGAACCTAACAAAGCTACTATATTAGTCAAATAATTGATTATGTTGTCTCAAAACATGGTACAAATCATATGATTTAAACTTTCTTTATTAGTACTTCTTTCATAGCCCTTCACTAATCTCACTAATGTCCAACTTCCTCTCTTTTTAAAAGTTGTTTCATACTTGCATTTAAAAGATACGATAGACATAATAAAGGCCAGCTAATCAAAATCTACCACCTAAGGCAATCAAAATTTAAGACTCTTGAAGTGTCCCACTTCCTCTCTTTTTAAAAATTGTTTCATACTTTGCATTTAAAAGATACGATAGACATAATAAAGGCCAGCTAATCAAAATCTACCACCTAAGGCAATCAAAATTTAAGACTCTTGAAGTGTCCCATAATTCAATGTAGAGGCAATAAACACTAGATTCCAATGTAAATAGCAATAAACGCTAGAGTCCAATGTAAATAGCAATAAACATAATGTGCCAACTAGCTAGAGCAAACAAACATATCATGTAATAGTATGAATTTGACTTCCTTCCAGGGGAGGGTCTTTGTTCTTAGCGCCCTTCATAGTTTTAATGTAGGCTAGACTAGTATTCTTTGTTGTGTTTAGGTTCTTTTAGATGCTTTAGCTCTAAAAATAGCCAAAGGAACAAGAAAAAAACTTATAAATTCATGGAAATTTCAAGCCTCGTAGTAAAGGTCAACTCCAACATCTTTCTTGACACTCTTTTATAACATGACTAACTTTGAGTTGATAGAAATAACCATTGGAGACCCTAGAGTGCACATAATGGACATTGGAATGCCCATTAGGGGGGCTCTAGGTGTAGTGCATTATGTGTTGGCCTAGTCATCCATAAACTCATGCAAATGAACTACTTTTGCCTCTACTTTATGCATCTTCCCATGTATTTGTAAAATTTTGCAGTGATGAATTAGAGAGCCTTCCCATGAAGTGAATTTTGTGATATGTTGCATGCTAGTGAAAAGATGTTCATTTCTACCTTTTTCATAGATGATTTAAGATACCAACTCTATTCGACTACCATGGAATGTGAAAAATTGTTATAAATATAATAGTAGTTATAAATAACAATAATTTAAAGAATTAAGGAAAAGTCCAAGGGGCATGAATCCTTTCACCTTGTCGCAGATAAGCACATTGTCATGAGGGTGTTGTACCATCATCATTTCGTTTATTATTTATATATCAATACATTTATGCTATTACAAATATATATTTTTGTCAAACGATAGTGAAAATTGTTGTTACATTGGTGTTAGAGCCAACAAATCAGGCCTCACCACCAACTGCGTCGATGTTCGTATTGTACGATCCATCCTACCTGCTATAGCAACGACCAATTTGTGTAACCGCCACCATACGTTCTAGCCTACCCATTTGCTTCATCACTGCACTAGCTGCCATTAGTCCACTACCTCCTGCCATGTAATCATTTATTGCCCTTAGATTCACTCTACTCTCTGTTCCGCTATAGCAGCCACTTATGTACCAACCACCTGCAAACCTCTTGTTGTAGCTGCCTTTGAATAGTTGTTGTCACCTTACCTTTGCCACAACAACCGATTAATTTAAATCCTTGTTATTGGATTGTCTATCACCATTGTCATTTCACTACCCACTTGTCCTGGTGTTCCACTACACTGGTCTTTTGTTCTAGTGCAACAATATGCCCCCCTCTAGTGGTAAGCCTACATGTGTATTAAGTATTTGATCAATGCTCAATGCATATAATACATCCATAGGGATACAAAAAATCAGTTGACCCTTCAACTTTTCGTACATACATATAAGAGAGAGAGAGAGAGAGAGAGAGGTAGGTTTGCAGGGAAGAAGGCCAACCTCAAGATGGTTAGCAACAACAAATCACATGTCAAATTCAGTCAATATAGAGATGAGGTCAACATTGTAAGATTGACAACGTTGAAAAGGCACAAAAATAGTTCGAGGAAGGACAAAAGGTGTTAATTGAGAAAATGAATCAACTAATAGAGAATGGAAACATAATTGATAATTTACTCACAGAGTCCAAAGATAAATGACAAACCACATTAAGAATAAGGAAGGATGACAAGGATGAAATTAGCAAAACATCTAACTACCATCACGAACAAATTAATCAACTAACAAAAAAAAAAGATGCACTAATGACACTACCCTTAGTTTATCAAAGGATGACACTTGACCGAAAAATCACAAGTGAATAGGACCATCAAGAACCACTTGAAATGAATTTTTTAGGCAGTCAGTATCACACAAGAATTCTAGATAGAAAGCATCAAGAAATTAAGAAGGAATTACCCAAGTATGATGGTAATGACATGAGGAGCAGTTGTTTGGGTTAACAAAATGGAAGGGATTTTTGAATCAAACCCCCATTAGGTGAAAGAGAAAAAATAATGACAACTTTCAAAAAGTTAGAAGGGGAAGTTTATGATTAGTTCCTATGGTGGACAAAAGAAATGTGATGTTCATTCTTTTCATTAGCAAAGTTTATGAATACTTCATTAAAAAGGTTTCATGATGAAGAAGGTGATGATTTGTACAACAAATTTGTACATATTAAATCATGTAGGAATTTATAGGGTAAGTTCCTCAGACAGAATACCAAAGGACACTGCTCACAAACAGATCACAGATCAATACATGAGTATTTTTGACATGGTTAAAACCCTCAAAGAGGGAAACAGTCCATGGCTTGAGCCAACGCGACCACTTCAGAGAATTTATTAATAAAAGAATGAAAATTTACATAAACGTCTCTCATGAACGGTTACCTTACAAATGACCCTCCATGTCCTTTAAATAGAGATCATGGACCAATAGAGTGTTAAGCCACGGATCAAGTGTCGGTAATACCGAGGAGAGAATGAACTGTCGGATCACTTCATTTCTAGAACATATCGTGACCGTCGGATTGTAAGTTACAAATGTACATAGTAAAGAAACACACTTTACCTAACTCTACACTAGACCAAGTTATACTTAACTATTTCCTATGTGTCGGAATATCCTAACATTCCCCCTTAAGAACAACTTGGGATAGGATTGAAGGATGTACAAATATGACACAAGAGGAGAAGGAAGGAAGCATTAGAGCCTATACCCCCTAGTGACAACTTCCTGAACTCCAACCATAAATCGAAGTTTAGTAAACTTCGCCTCTGTGAGAGCCATTGTAAAGATGTCTGCAACTTGATCATTAGTTGAACAATATTGCACTTCAGGAACATGGTCATGAATGAACTTTCTGATGAAGTGCATGTGTATTTCAATGTGTTTGTTACACTGATGTTGCACTAGATCTTTGCATAGTTGAATGGCATTTTGATTATCACACCAAAGTGTGGTCAGATGATGCTGCTGAAAGCCAAACTCTGATAGGATCTGACGAAACCATAGGGCTTTCTTACTAGCTTCTATAGCACCACGATACTCTGCTTCTGCTGAAGAAAGAGAAATGGCACTTTGTTTCTTGCAAGCCCATGTAATAATTCTAGAACCAAGAGTGAACACATAACTTGATCCAGATCTTGGGAGGAGGCCCCCAAGGTTTAAAAGATTGAAATGGATCTTGGGAGGAGAGATCCCCAAGATCTGAAAACTTGAAATGGATCTTGGGGGAAAGACCCCAAGATCTGAAAATTTGAAATTACCAGAAGAAAAATATGAGAATGCCCAATAAACAAAACCACAAAGAAACTTTTTTTATTAAAACCCAAGTGGAAATAAACCAGTTAGGGCAATGATAACTTATCTCTGAGAAGAGATGTGTGGCTACATGTCTCTGAACTGTAAAGGCTACATTGTGGCGGACAATCTGTCCTTTTACAAAATGTGACTTGTTACTTATAGTATTTTTCTAGTTACAATACCATGGGTCAATTCCATGGGTGAATGAATACCATGGGTGGATTTTACAATACCACGGGCAGATGCCATTTACAATACCATGGGTCAATTCCATGGGTGAATGAA
>APFE031100546.1:60571-75655 GCA_000404065.3 Pinus taeda
TTACAATACCATGGGTCAATTCCATGGGTGAATGAATACCATGGGTGGATTTTACAATACCACGGGCAGATGCCATTTACAATACCATGGGTCAATTCCATGGGTGAATGAATAATATGGGTGGATGAGTATCATGGGTTGATGCCATTTCCCATTCGGATCATAACTTGCGGTATCTTCCAATCATCAGGGTCACCAGCCCAATCGGAATCAGTGAAACCAACCAATAGATGAGATGCTTCTGCACTGTAATGAATCCCAAATTGAATTGTACCTCAAACATAATGAATTATTCTTTTAGCTACTATCCAATGACTTTCGTGTGGGTTTCGCATAAACCAGGCAATAAGGCCAACAACAAAGGAAAGGTCAGGACGGATATGGGTCAGACACAAAAGTTTTCTTACAAGCTGACGGTATAAGGTAGCATCAACTTCAGGGGAAGTACAAGTCACTGAAAGTTTGGCTCCAGACTGAAAGGGAGAAGGGGTTGGCTTACAGTCTTCCATGTGAAAGTGGCGTAGAAGATCACAATCATACTTGGACTAGGAAAGGGAAATACCTTCCTTGGATTGCAAGACTTGAAGACCAAGAAAATAATGCAAGTGTCCTAAGTCTATCATTTCAAACTCTTTTTTAAGGCTAAACTTCACATGGTTTATAAAGTTGGGATCACTACCAGTAAGGATAAGATTATCAACATAAAGAACAAGAATGATAAGAGACTTACCCACTTTCTCGGTGTAGACAGTGTTATCAGAATGACACCTAGAAAAGTCGGAGTCTAAAAGAAAGCTATCCATTTTGGCATACCAAGTGCGAGGGGCTTGCTTGATACCATAAAGGGATTTCTTATGCTGACATACAAGGCTGGAGTTTGTTTGTATAAAGCTAGGAGGTTGTTCCATATAGATTTCTTCATGCAAGTCCCCATGCAAGAAGACAGATTTAACATCCATGTGATGGACTTCCCATTTGAAAGAGGCAACAAGGGAAAGAACAAGGTGGATAGAGTTCATTTTGGCAACAGGGGAGAAGGTTTTCGTATAGTCAGTGCCTTCAACTTGTGAAAAACCCTTAGCAACAAGACGAGCTTTATGTTTATCAACTTTTCCATCTGGTCCATACTTGGTTCTGTAAACCCATTTGCATAATAAGTTTTCGTCCTTTTGGAAGAGGAACAAGATCCCATGTATCATTACCAATAATGAACGATATTCTTCATTCATGGTTGTGTCCCAATCTGGATGGCCTGAAGCTTCTAAAAAAGTGTCAGGATCATAATTTGCTGAAGCTTGAGCTGGTAAAAAAGAGGCTCTATCGAACTGAGAATGTGTACGTCGTTGATTTGTAGGATCACTTGCAAGAACACCTGTTGCATCCCGAGTAGCCCAGACCCATTTTGGAAGTCGAGGAGCTGAAGGAGGATCTTAAGAAGGTGGGGGGGATTGTCATCCTTGTTGTCATCATCTGAATAAGAACTATTTTCAAAAGTAGAAGGGATAGAGAGAGGTGGCACATTCGCCGAACTAGGCTCGTAGGACAATATATTTTCAACAAACTTTACATCTCTTCTAATGATAACATTTATGGACTTAAGTGGAATAATTCTATATCCTTTGACATCTTCAAAATATCCAACAAAAATACATTTTTCACTCTTAGGTTCTAAGGCTTTAAGTTTCTCATCAGGAATATGGGCCCATGCTTCACTTCTAAAAACACAAAAGCGACTTACATCTAGTTTAATTGAGCTCCATGCTTCTTTCGGAGTGATATTCTTTAAAACCTTAGTAACAGTGTGATTTACTATGTAATTTGCAAAGTTAATTACTTCTGCCCAAAAATTAAGACTAAGTGCTTTAGATTGAAGCATACAATTAGCCATTTCATTTAAGGTGCGATTCTTCCTTTCAGCTACACCATTTTGTTGTGGAATATATGGAACAATATGTTGCATTTGAATTCCATTCTCAGTGCAAAAGTTGATAAATTTGTTATTAACATATTCTCCGCCATTATCAGATCTTAGCTTAAGAATTTGAAGTCCAAATTGTTTTTCAACAAAGGCCTTAAAGGCCAAGAACATGTTAAATACTTCACTCTTGATTTTTAAGAAGTATACCCAAGTGCGTCTGAAGAAATCATCAATGAAAGTTAACAATTACTTGTAGCCAGAGAATGAAACAATTGGAAGTGGACCACATAAATCACTATGCACAAGCTGTAAAGGGGCTGAGGCGTGCCAAGAGGCACGTTTTTCAAAACTATCTCGATGATGTTTTTCGAGTACACATTCGGAACAAACACCATCTCTGCAAGATACCATTGGAAGACCTGTCACCATATTTTCTTTACATAGATTCTGAAGGGAGCGATAGTTTAAGTGACCAAATCGCTCATGCCAAAGTTTGCTCACTTCATCCTTATGAGCAACAAATACCGAGGGAACATTTGATAACCCAAAGTTGTGAAACTTATACAACCTTGTAGAATCATCAGTAAGGCCAGTAGCTAAAATCTGTCTAGGATCTCTTAGGTCCTTAATTACTACATCGTGAGGTGAAAATTCAACGATTTTACCTTCACTTGAATGAGTTATCTAATATACAGATAGAAGGTTGCAGGATAAGGTTGGAACACATAATACATCATTAAATTGACCATTGCCTATATGAACAGTTCTAGTCCCTAAAACACTAAGAGATCTATCATCACCAACATATATATATTTGGTGTTACAATCATTTAAAGAAGAAAACATGGCTTTTTTTTTTGTCATGTGATAAGAAGCTCCAGAATCAATGAGCCACTCATGAGAATGAGAGGAAGAAGATACATTTAGTGCATAGTCAGACCGAGATTCTTGACAACCACATGCAGAAAGTGCCATTCCTGAAGATGAAGTTGAAGTTGAAGAGTGCTCCAAATGGATTTTATGCTTCTTCATTGCTGCTTCCAAGGCTTCCATCTTCTAAAGCATTTGGATTCTAATTGTGGCCATCTCTATTTAAGTGGCAATGTTCTATTAGTTCTCTCTTCCCTTTGTTTTTATTTGCCTATCATTGTTTTGAAATGATTTTTCATTTTGAGGCTGAAATTGCTTGGACCATGTTTGGTTAGCCATTCCCTTTTCGAATTACAACTTCTTAGGGATTCTTTGAATTTGTTGTTATGTTGGGCAGCTAACACTTCTTTAGAGAGTTTTCCCAAGATTAAGAAGACCAAGGTGTAAGAGTTTTTCTTGTTCTCTTTTTTAAAGAATCACAAAAAGAATCAAAGGAAGGGACTTGTAGTTTCTTGTCCTTGAGAAATGAAGGGGCTTCTCTTGTAGAATGGAAGGTGGGGAAACAAACACAGAGTAGGCTAGTCCCAACTTAGTAAGAATGGAATAGATAAGGTTACTATCTTCTTTCTTAACTTTAACACCTTCCAAGAGAAGTATAAGGGTCTTGAAATTGGACAAAAAATCTTCAATGCAAGAGAAATTATTGGGGTCCAATGTAAGCAACTCATTTTCGAGTTGATGGACTCTAAGTTCATTTTTTATTCCAAAAACTTTAGTAATTTGTTTCATTGCTTCATTAGGAGTATCAAGTTCTACAATATGGACTCTAAGATCTAGAGAAATAGACATCCCTATCAACCCACGTGCTTGATCTTTCCTATTTTCCCATTTAGCTACCTTATCTTCATCTTCCAATTTGGTTTCTTGGCTTGTGGCTATTATGTAAAGACCTTTACTTCTAAGTAAATCCACAATGTAGGACCACCATTGGAAGTAGTTGGTGCTGTCAAGAATAACTTGGCATGGACTTTCCATTTTAACAGAAACTGAAGCTATATATGCTGAAACTAATTGTTCCAATGGAAAGATCTCGAAAAATTAGACTGGTTCAAATAAATGGCTCTAAAAACGGCTTCCAGATAAAGAAGTTATGGCTTTTTGAAGAAAAGTTGATGAAGATGTCGACAAAGTGCGGGAATGTGCAGAAATGAATGATAATGTTAAAAAAATATGCCCCCTTTCCAAACTTAATCTAATTAGCTCAACAAAAAGAAGACTTGAACTCAATACCTCTACTCTCACAAATTATCTTTGGACCAAGTGAGCTAAAGTAAAAGTTTAGTAATTTTTGGAAAAGAGGAAGGATTTTTTTTTTTTTTTAGTCACTGAAGCTTTGGGTTGCATGCTTGCTTGAGAAAGCTCTTTTTCCCTACAAAAAAAAAACACAAAACCCGACATGGACATAAAAAAAAAAACAAACCTTACGGCCTGAAGTTAGCTTTACCCGGAAACTAAATATTTTTCCTCAATGTTTCTGATTTTCCGAGATCACACTAAGGCGCAACAGAAAAGAGCATACGCATGAGAAAAATCCTTCCTCTCTGTTTCTGATTTGCCCACATCACACTGAGTCGCAGGGAAAAGAGCATAAACAGAAATGAAAGGTATAGATCCAGTAATAAAAAAGAAGCTAAATAAACTGAAATAATAAACAGAGAGAAAATAACTAGAAACTGCAAATAAACATTGTATACCTCCATATCTTAAAAATGACGTAGCTAGGGCTACCAGAAACCTTTTTGCATGAAACGAAAGGGGTTCCTCACTGGAACAGATGCTCCTAACATAATATAGCAGTCCTTTCGGCCTGAAAGTAGTCAAAAATAGTAGATCTAGGAAACGGCAGTCGGATGCAGTTCTACCGGCTTTAGATTTGGATCACCAATGGACGGGGCCCTCAAATAGCTTTGGTACCATGTAGTAGTTTACAGGGTAAGTTCCTCAGAAAAAACACCAATGGACACCGCTCACAAATAGATCACAGATCAATGTACCAGTATTTTTGACGTGGTTAAAACCCTCAAAGAGGGAAACAGTCCATGGCCTGAGCCAACAAGACCACTTCAGGCAATTTATTAATAAAAGAATGAAATTTTACATAGGCTTCTCTCATGAATAGTTAACCTACAAATGACCCTCCATGCTCTTTAAATAGAGATCATGGACCAATAGGGTGTTAAGCCACGGATCAAGTGTCGGTAATACCGAGGAGAGAATGAACCGTCGGATCACTACAATATCGTGACCGTGGGAATTGTAAGTTACAAAAGTACATAGTAAAGAAACACACTTTACCTAACTCTACACTAGACCAAGTTATACTTATCTATTTCCTATGTGTCAGAATATCTTGACATTTTTCTCACAGGATACCCAAATGGAATACCCTACTGTGAACGTTGTCATTCAGACTGATGCTGAAGAAAGCATCCCAATTTATTTTTCCATAATTCAAGAAGCAGTCAAGGCTACTGCCCAAACTGATCCTATGGAGGCACAAGATAATGAAGACCAAACAAAGGAGACACCTGATTACATTCCCTTAGTAAGGGAGGCATTTATTAGGAGACTGCAGAATGAACTACTGAAGGTTCAACAAGAATTAACTCAGCACAAACAGGAAGTAGTGCCCCTACCTATACATCAAGAATTAAGGAAAAAATTTTAGGCACTCACAGCTAGTGAGGATGAGACCTTCACTCAGTACAAGGTTGAGCATAAAAAGGTTGAGAAAGCACAAGACAAATTACAAAAGACTAAAGAGCAGTTGGATATTGTCTGCTCTCTTTATTTAGACACCCTGTCATGTAGAGCTCCTGCTACAAACTATGCATTATTCCTCCTAGAAAGGTACCTCCTACTGAAAATCAAAGCTATTAATGCTGGCAAGTCTGTGGAAATCAAAACTACCCTAGACTTTGCCAAGTGCTTTAGAGAGCAGAACGAGTAGGTATAATGCCTCCTCTATCAAATTTACATGCACAATTTCGTTTTGGAAGATGACAAAGATAGCAATCCTGGCCCCTTTATAGGAGATGTCCAATTCCAAGAATTTCTTTCTTTTGCTACTAACCAACTCAAGTGGGCCAAGGCTCACAATACTTTTAGAAAGTGTGAATATGGAATCGACCTATGGGTTAGGGGGAAACCTACAAAACCCCTACATCTCTCTGTCAAGCACAAGCAATTTATGAAGCGAGCTAGTGTTGTGGGACAATTAGGGCCATTCAACACAAATATTATACAATATATAAAGGAGTTCTTCCAAGAGATCAAGGATGAAGCCTTGTCTACAACTAGACAAAGGTGGGAAGTATCTAGTAACACTGTTAGAACCTGAGAACCATTTGGATACTGGAAATTTAAATCTGCCACCTCTCATTTCCATAAATATAGTAACATGGTCTTAACCATGGGACCTGAATGGATAAGATGTTGGTATAGAACCCCAATCATATGGTATCCTCCAGATAAGTATCACAATGACTACAACTTGAAAGATCAATAAGTAAACTAGGCTTTCGATGTACTTAAGAAGAAAAATGGCTTCAAAGTTTATAAGGAGGTGTTACACTGAAATTTGTCACCATGACTATCTGCAGTTAATATGGCTCCATCAATAGTCATATTATCCTCCTTGTCAAGACTTATACCTCTGCTCTCCATGTCAAACTTCAAAAAAGAGAGAAAGTCATTAAAAATTATGTTTATCTTTGGGTACGTAGGTTCTCTCTACCTTGCTTGCGTGTACGCATCCCAAGCTCATTGTACCTGTGTACTTGTACGCTCTGTAAGTCAAGGGATGGGTGCGTACTCCTGTAAAGGTCAAAAGGTGCGAGTTTCATCTTAAAAAAGTTACTTGTGGTCACTTCTAGAGCTTTGTAGAAGAGTGTTTGACGTGTATTGAGCGCCTCCAGATTGTTAATGCATCCTTATGATAGAGGAACTTATCCCATCAAGAGAGGAGCTACCCCATCCAAAAGAGGGAGTATCCCATTGATGTTGGACCTGAATAACTTCCTCTAGAACACTATAAATACAGGCATTGGTCCAAAGGAGGGGAGGTTGAAAGCTGAAAATTCCAAAGGGTAGATGCTGCTGGAATTAGGACTTCCTTATAGAAGCTTGTGAGAAGAGATTACCATCCTTTCTTGTTTCATTTGGAAGTGGGTGAGCTTGTCAAAGTAGAGGAAAACTCTTGCTGGACCCTGGGAGGAACTTGCAAAACACCAAGGCTCAGGTTGTAATGGTTTCTTTTTTGTTTCCTTAATACAAATAAGTCCATTCTTCTCAATGATTTGTTGTTAATGAATTGTTTCATATACTCCTTGGTCTATATGTTGAATATGTTTTTGTTTATGAGATATTCAGGTGTTATGTAATCGTTTGATTGTTAGTGTATGCAGGTTTCGAAGTGAAGGAGGAGCTCATCTGGATCGACGAGGCTAGACTACTACAACAGCGTTGGACTTCAAGTAGGATCGAAAAACACTTGGTTTCTCATATGATAATGCATTTTTAGAGAAGGATTGCTCTTAATTGTCTTGTTTGTCACTAGAGAGTCTTAGGCTCCTAGGGAGGTTAGTTTTGTCAGCAAAAATAACTCTTTCCGCATGACAATATCTGCAACAAATATGGCCTATCTATAAATGATCCTATTATACAAAAGAAAAGGATGAATAAGGCCCTCAAAAAAAATTTCAAAAAGAAAAATGAACCATCCTGCAAAACCCCAAAGAATAAGAAAAGAAAAAGGCTACTACAAAAGAGTTCCAAATTCCCACTATTATGGTCCTCAAGATATTCATCTCTGAACTCACAAACAAGAATCCTGGAACAAGCTCGCCCGTTGGTTATGTGGAAAAATATGACATACTTCAAATAATTGTCCACAAGGTGAAGAATCAAAACTACACAAAGGGAAAATGTCCCAAGAAAATTTTAGAAAATACCAAGAAGATAGGAAAAAAGAGAAGAAAGAAAATTGTTATTCCATATTTAGTGCTATAAATGTGGTTCCAAACTACATAAAACTTAAAATTGTCCCAATATTCATATCAAATAAGAAATACATATTAAGGGACAAAATTGTTGTGATTCTACAAAAAAATTCCAGTTTCAGTAATTCTGACACAAAATATGAAGATGATCACGAAACAATTTTCGTTGCTAATCACTGTGAATGCACAGAAGAATGTCATTGGAAAGGCTCAAAGTTGGAATCAAAATATAACATTGAAGATGAATTTTCCTTGCAGAAGAAATTAAAAATATACATGGCACATAGTTCATATGATGAAGAAGCGAAAGTCCTGGTAGGCATTAAGATGCTCCCTGAAGGTGATATGAAAGAAAAGTTGAAGGGGACGTTTCTACAGACTATGATAAAAAATCAAAGGTCTACTTCAACTCCTTCAAGCAAACGTACTATCCCAAAGACCCTCTTTGTTGAGGCTTCATATGGGAAAAACATAAAATCATTCCAAAGAAACCATCAACAAGATAAGCAGAGAATACTCACATTAAATCAAGTTAGCCATGAAATAAAAAATTTGAAGAAAAATATTAGTGAACTCATAACTGAGCTTTCTAGAATAGAAAAGGGAAAAGAAAAGCAGGAAAATTATATCTCATAACAACAACCTCTTTTTAAAAATAATACCAATGTGGAAATGTATGAGATCAAGAGAGATGATTTCTTAGGACTAAGCAACGTGAAAATCATGGCGGTTCAACACCAACCATACCATGTACACTCAAGTTCAAAATACAGGGGGAAGTCTTTATTCTAAAGACTCTGTTAGAAAAAGGAGCTAACCAAAATGTATTAAATAAAAATTCAATTCCCGTGAAATACTGGGTTAAGGAAAAAAGAGAAGTCATAGGGTTTGAAAAACAAAAATACAAATTCCAATATGAAGTCCCTAAGGCCACCCTCTGCCTAGAAAATTATTGCATAAACATTAAATTTGTAGTATGGGATATTCTAGCAGACTCCATCCTAGGAAACCCATTCCTTGTAGCTGTTGAACCTTGTGGATCAGCAAGACTAGATGATGGCAGATCTAGATATTATAGTTATGTTCCAGATCAACAAGGATATTTGTAAGCTATCATACCTCCTTTTGTATCAACACCAAGAATATCAACCATGGTCCAAGCTATGTAGGAATTAGGACAAATAGAAAAATGTCTAAAAGAGCTCAAGGATGTAAAGTCCTATCTAAAGATTGAAGAAGGATTGAAGCAAGATGCATTCATCAGAAAAGTAGAAGGATTAAAGTGATAGTTAGAGAAAGAATGTTATGCAGAAGAACCAAATGAATTTTGGCACAGGAAAAAATACTTTGTAGAACTTCGCTACAAAGCAGACTATAAAGGAAAACCTTGTAAAAGAAAATCCATCTGCATGAATGAAGAATATAGAAATATCTACCAGAAAGAGATATAGGATCTTTTGATGAGAAAATTTCTAGGAGCATCAAATAGTCCTTGGAATTGTTATTGCTTCTATGTAAATAAACTTTCTAAACAAATTAGAGGGGTATCTAGATTTGTGATAAATTTTAGGTTGTTAAATAATGTTTTGGCTAATGATACTAATCCAATCCCCCATAAAGGAAATATTATATAAAAAATTGCAGGGGAAAAAATATTTCCAAAATTTGATATGAAATCATGATTTTGGCAAGTATCAATCAAAGAAGAATATTGGTTCAAGACAACATTCTATGTCCCATCTAGAAATTATGAATGGAACGTTATGCCATTCAGCCTCAAGAATGCTCCTTCCCAATTCCTAAAAGTTATGGATCAAGGATTTAGGCCATATTTGGATTGGCTAATTGTATATATATTGATGGTGTTTTAGTATTTTCCAAATCATTAGATGAACACTTCAAGCATGTAAATAAATTCAATAGATAGTCAAAAGCAGTGGGTTAGTTTTGAGCAAGAAAAAGATGGAATTTTTTTATGGGTCAGCACAAAATCTTTGTGAATTTCATTTTCGATTTCCTCAAACTGCCGATCTATTTTTGTAGACAATCTTCTTGAACAAATGATTCTATTGTAAAATCAAAAAACTGGAAATCATTTAGACTTTTATTTATACTATTTACATAGACTTGAAGAGACTCTACTTATTCTTTTTGTGCCTTGGATGTTGATGCATGCATATCTAAACTTTTCAAAGCAGTATTGGTCCAATTTACTTGTTCATTAATTCTTTGTATTCTTGCCTCTATTCCTATGGCTAAGTAATCTTTGAGTACTAAAGGTACTTCTTTATCCACCTTTCTTGTTTCTTCAAGGACGATTCCTTTATATGGAGGAAAAGTAGAGGTGGATTCTATCTTACGACCATCACAAGTTGTCCAATGGTGTTAGAAGAAGAAGATTCTATTGATAATATCTGCAAGTCCATGTTTTCTTCTTCCTTCTTTCATTCATAAAAGGAAATCCATGAATCTCTATAATCCATATATTCCTTCCATCTTAATGAAAGATTTTCTTTTTCTGCTAGGGACGTAGTAAAATTGAATTCCCTGGAATCTCGATGAGTAAATAGATCCCAATTTATCATTATTTTCATCCAATCTATATCTACTTTTTACTTAGGACAACCTTCTATGAGAGAAAAGAACTTAAATATCTCAAGCTTAATTACCCATTTGCAATCACTTGGGAAAAGTTTTTTAAATCGGCATGAGGGGATGAGATGGTCCATTTGTTCCAAATACCCTAATCCATATCTAAGCATACTTGGTGGTCTCATCTTGCTAGACATTTTTGTTAGCCTTGGATCTTCATTTTCGAGGGATGGAAGTTCATGTATTATCATGACAGTATCATGTGGAAATGAGATGTCATTTCTTTTTGGATTTGGACAAGAGTTATTAAATAGAGTAGATGGAGCTTATACTGTCTTGGGATTATCATTTATATTGGAGGTAATATGTACAATAGACTCTATATTTACTAATGTCTGATAGGTAGGATACTTGATTACTAAATATGAAAAATCTAAAATTTGCGCAAGCTGAAATAACTCAATGTGGGAATAGTCTGTATAGGCGAATATATGATATGGCACAGATGCTTCAAAAGGAATGGGATGGGAAGATTTTTATTATTGACATTTGTTGAGCAATAAAAAATGGTCTTTTTAACCTCTATTTACCCTAAATTAATTATCAATCCAGGTACGATTTTTTATCTCAAGAGTGTACTCAGTCTGAGGCGGTCACTTGTTCAAGAGTAATGCTTACAGTATAGTGCTAACAAAAGTAAATGAATGTTGGAACCAAAATCTAATTGTAATTGCAAGAAACTTAAATGCTTTATAACTAAATCATTCACTTAAGAAACTACAACAATCATCAGTCAAGGATGTAGTAATGATAACTCTTCCCCCTGTAAACTAATGTAAATGAAAACCAATCACAGACAAGACATTCAATCTGAGGACTTAGACAACACTAGTCAATGTTTGTTACAGTTGTAGATCTTTCTATCCACACCAAAGCAAATGCTGGAAATAACAATTCAATTAACATAAAAGGAACAACAACTAATTCTATTGAAAAGATCGAACAACAAAGATTATTCTACGGAACTGAATTAAGCACCAATCTTTAACTAATAAAGGAATTGAACATAAATCTTGGCTAATAAAGGGATTGAACAACAATCTAAGAAAGGAACAGCAAACCAAAATAGATCTACAGAAATTGAACAACAAACTTAATTAAGTGTAAACACAGAGCGACTATAGAATCAGTAATCTTATTCTAGCATAATGGACATTAACCATTGGTATAAAGGAATGATAATTGCAGTTATAATGGAATAGTACTCAAATGAACAACAATCACAATTGTAAGTGAACCGTAGCTAAATGAACAACAATACCAATCGGTAAATGAACAACAATATCAATTTGTAAATGAACAACAATATCAATTTGTAAATGAATAGCAGAACAGTTTAATATTAATTCGGAATGAAAAGCATGACATTTTCGGTTACAAATAATAATCTTGCTATTCAATTACGAATTTGATATAACAGAGCAATTAAATGAAATGTTCATGAACAGAAGATTATTGAATAAATCAAGTTAAGGAAATGCGAAGCAAGTCAAACAACACACGATCGTAATCGTAAAACAATGATATAGGAAGCAAGTGATCCACTAGGGCTGGGCCCTTAGCCACTAGGGGAGCACTGCTGCGTTTACTCTAGGATCAGATAATGGAACAGAAATTGAGTTATATATTAATCATAAAGGCAGAGTTACAGCTATCGCTCTTTAAAGAGAGTCGATGATCAAAGTTCAGATTACCACAACAAATTCTACAAATGAACAATAATATCTACCCCTTGGGCTAGCAGCACTGTCCCTTTTTATAATGGCCAAGTGAAAGTATAAAAAATACGGATAAGTCTTGAAGTAGCGATCCCTCAGCATTAAAGGATCCTGAGGGATTTACCATATCTTTGATTTTGAGTTATTGCTTTGTCCTCTTGCGTTGATGCCGCATTTCCTCTTCCTTTTCTTGGACCATGTGCTTCAATCTTGATTTCCTCATCTGGATGCGGTCTCTTGTCAAAGGGACAAAAGTTGCTTCTGCTTTGCCTTTTCCTTCGAAGTAGTGATTTTCCATTTTCTTCACTTTCTATGTAGAAAAAGACAATAATGAGTCATTTTGCATCAATCACAAATCTCCTTAATTCTATTATAATCCTTTAACATATTACCATCTTAGAATGTAAAGGAGTTATGATTTAAAGGAAAATATAAAGAAGTAAATGGTAAATACATACCTTTTCCAATGCTCAACAACATTCTCTTTCAATTTTTTGAGTTGGGATGGTGGATCTCCTTGGAAATTACAAAATGGAAGAGGAGGGGTTCTCTTGAATTTATGCAGAGGTGATGCTCTATCTTTTTGAAGATCTTGGCATATCAACTACCAAACTTTCCAGAAAACTTAACTCTTCCCATTTTATGACCTAGTGTTCAATCTTCTAATTTTGGGCATCCATAATGACTACAACACATGAATTTGAATCTTGGCTGGGAGAATGTAACAGAGTAGGATACAAGGTATTTGTATGCCAAAAACAACCCCTTGTATGGATTGAAACAATTGTTCTCTTTTTCTTCATATAAAATATGGAGGTTTTGATTTGTAGTTGCAAAATGTCTTTGATATATTCATGAAAGACAAACCAAGAAATTTGAATAACAATCAAACCATACTGGCCCATTGGACAGGGGAGAAACAATCCCACCAAGCAAAGAGTTAGTGTAATTGTTATGAGTGAGGTCTCTTATAGTTGCGAGGACAAATGTGTTTAATCCTCTATGAGTTAAAGCAGAGATCCCAACTCTTATACAACCAAGATGGACATATGAAGTATGATTTTTGCGGGCTTCCCGTTGAAGTTATTTGGGATCTAACAGAGGAATGGTTTGTATGGCTTCTGCGTTTTTATGGATTTGACTAACCCATTATTAAATAGAGACTCTTGTTACAACTTTGAGATGAAATATAGAGAGATCACAATACACTTATGAGGGGATGATATTAGGAATATTATAGCATGAGGAAGGTTGGCTTTCTACAATCTCTAGCTCAGCTAAATTTATTATAGATGATGATGCATTATGAAACAAACTTTGCATTTCAAGATTTTCTATTTTTGTTCATTCTCTTAGAATTCATGAAAGGAGACATATTTTCATCTAGCTACCATTTTTAACTGAGAAGAAGTTATAGAATTACTCAAAGAACTAGTAGTTACTAGCTCTGATACCAATTTTGACTGCGTCTGTCACAAAGGCTTCCTCTGACAGAGAATGAAGCTTGCAGATGAAAAAGATTATAGATTGAGCTACACAAAATATTACACGAACCTTCACATAGATCCAATGAAAACACTCTCTTTCAACGACCTCCTACCTATACGAGCAAACTACACTCCTGGATCCTAATCGAACCTCAAATGAACTTCACTCAATCAAAAAGAAAATTATGTGCAAAGATGTAACACAAAATTGAGATTATTATTTTTATTAAAGAATATGGATATTACAATAGATGGGTATTATAAACAGGACCCTAATATTGACAAGATAGAAAACTATCTCAATTCAAAATAGAGATTGACTACAAAGACATTTACTAGTTCCTGTAGCTTGTTATAAGCTAGAAACCAGAGGCTTCCTAGCTTGTTGTTGACTTTGTCTATTAGCTAGAGTAGTCTAACACAAAGGACTATTTTCCCATGATTGGGTTCTCACCAGACTCACAATTCTTAATGTGCGGGCTTCTCAAACTTTTGACTCATAGAATCTTACACACCGAGCTCTCTCAATCTCTCCCCAACTCCCAATGCCCTAAATGGTTCTCCTCCCCCTTATTTATAAGAAGTTGTTGGGGGCGGGGGGTGTGTGGTTGGGGATAAAAGAAATCCTATGGTACTACTGATAATGAATAATGACTTTTCCGTAGATTCTCTAAGATGTGGGTCGAACTGCACCAATCAATGGAGAAGTGCTCTGAGTCTCAGATAATTGTCAGATAAAGTTTTATAATAATGAATTTTGGGACAGGGAATCATCCTAAAAGTGTATATAGTGGAGATGTAAGGCATACCACAATACCTTTATTTACATAGCGGAGATTTTATCGGAATCCCACGA
Organism: Pinus taeda; assembly: GCA_000404065.3. Taxonomy (NCBI): domain Eukaryota; kingdom Viridiplantae; phylum Streptophyta; class Pinopsida; order Pinales; family Pinaceae; genus Pinus; species Pinus taeda. The sequence goes on from APFE031100546.1 coordinate 75,133, forward strand.
TACTGGTCACACTCATCGTCAGGTGACTAGACTTTTACATTATTTCACACAGTGGATACTTTTATCATGCAAAGCCCAAGAGAAAAGAATATATGTACATAGTTATTTTCCCAACGTATTTGTGAAAGGAAATATTTTTTGGCATATCTTCCACTGGTGTCCCATTCTTTAGAAAAGATGCATAAAACTATCATAGGCTTCCCAAGTACTATTTGATGCTTTATTTTTGTCATGACTAACCATTGGTGATGTTTAGCCACAAAATCCAAAAGAATCTCATCATCTATGAATTTGTTTAAATCTGCTATAGTTTTACAGGGCTAGTGTTGCTTCCCTATAATACTAGTGATTACCCCATTACTATTGTAGTTATACCCCTTATTAATATTGTTGTGCCCCTATTGCCCCCATATTGTTATTACTGTGCCCCATAGAATCCCTCTATTGTTATTTTTGTGGCTTTATATTATTATTGTTAGGTCGGCTGGTTTATATTGTGACTCTTAAGACTCCTATATATAGA
>APFE031100549.1:0-12970 GCA_000404065.3 Pinus taeda
AAAAAAAAAAACAAACAAACAAGCAAGCAAACAAACAAATAAACAAACAAACAAACAAACAAACAAACCATATTTATATATCTGCATATGCATTCTATACTATGTAATAAATAAATACTCAAAATCTAAAATTGTGTTCAAGACTATAAGCTATTAATACTTTCACAACCTATCAATAAACATACATGCTCATTTTCCTCCATGACTCGAATGTCCTCTTGGAGTGTGAACAAAATACAATTATAAGTTGCAAAGCTATCATGCCTTCTTTGAATCTTATATGCTTATAAAAAATAATAATCATTTCTTCTCTTGAAGTGTAAGTCCTTTTCTAGTATGGTTTTACAGATACCACAAACATCTCTCTATACCATTATATTAATCTTATCATAGTATTCAAACAACATATTTGACAGATTTTTTAATAGATTCTTTCTTTAGTGTCTATTTCTCAACCTCTATATGGAGTCCTTTGGATAAGGAGTCAACTTACATGTTAAATTCCTTGTACACATGGAATAAAAAAGTGTTTTTTTAATATATTTGATTCTTGATACATGGAATAAGAGAATCACTGAAATTTAGTAAATTTAGGAGTTATTCCTATGAAACTAAATATATAAATAATTTTAGTGTTATAAGCACACAGAAAACAGAAAAAATAAATAAATAAATTAGAATAACTTGTGAATCTTGTTTTCAACCCAATGAAATAACCTCTCAATCTCTTTTTAAACATAATGAAATGAATATAAAATAGGAAAAGGGTTCCCTTTCTCCATATCCAAGAAGGCCTCCTTGGATGGCGCCATTGAAATAACCCCATTCCATTGACTTTCTAATGGCCAAATGGATCATTTTAATTTATTACATCCTTTAAGGTTTGACTTCATAACTAGAAAGAAGTATCTCTACATTTGGAACCACATTGGAACTATATGAAACACTACTTAGTGGGCTCATATTACCATCATTCCATTTTCACTATGAAGCTTTCCATTTCTTTGTACATTCACCTAGTATAAATGTAAAATATCAACATATGAACTACACTTTCCTTCCGTTCTTGATATGAAACATACTTACAAATCTCATGTTTATTTTTATTTTTATATAGTCTTTTAAATTAGAAATTTGCTATTTATTTCTAGGCATGTGGAATACATATGAGTTATATATAAAATTTAAAAAATATATATCAAACTATTAAAAAAATCTAAAAATACAAACACATTGTCAAAAAAGTATTTTTTTTAAATGAATTAGAATAATAAGGTATTGTTTTTAATGTTTGACATCTCAAAATGACTTTGAATTTAAAAATACATTTTATTTATTAGATTTTTATTCACTTTGTAATTAGTAGAATGGAGAACTATAACCATGATATGCAATAGTGCACGAAGCTACCCATAATTCACTATAATCATTCAGGTGCACAGAGATGGATCTATCCCATTATAACCTCTAAGTCATCCTAATATGAGTAAATAGGGAGATTAACCTCATAATATTTTATATAAAAAGTTTTTATGAGTTTGAAAACAAAATTACATTGTGGAGTAAAAATGCATTTTTTTTTGTATGTACTAAAAATATGTTTTGAAGAAATTGTTTTAGAGAATTTAAAAGATGGTTTCTTAACATTTTATATGTTTTAGTAAGCTTATTAGATAGATAAACATATTTAGTTAAAAATATTTATGATTCAACAAAATATTAATAGAACAATGAATTAAATTTTAAAGTACATATATAATAAGTTATTTTTAAGGAGAATATGAAACAAAAAGAGTTTTAAGCAATGGATATTCTCTCACCTTTTCTAAATTGTGATCTTGTAAGTTACTATCCACTGGGAAAAATGATAATGAAGAGATACTTGCCAAAAATGATAATAGGGAAAGAAAATAAGATTATAGTGAAAGAAATGAAACAATATATTTTCATGACCCATTTTTCATAAGTGAAACACATCACTCAAAGGCATTATATATATGTTTTATAATATATTATAGTTATTGATTTTAAAAATAAGGATATTAATTGGCTTTAAATGTTTTAATAAAGATACACGTTGGTATTGAAATTTTATTTTTCTTACAAAATGTTTAAGATATGTTTAGAGTAATACAATTTATAAATAAATTATATTTAATTCATTTATATCTTTTCAAAACCATGTCAAACATTGAAATGAAAATATTAAATATATATATAATTTATAACTTTCTTAACCATATTATATATTTAAATTATTCTTCAAACAATTGTACACACCAAAAATATGCTCCAAAATTCCTTTGATAGTTGAGGAAAAACTACAACCACTGATATGTTATTAATAATTTAATACTTTACATATTGTCCGAGAGTCTTAGAAAAGGACACAAAATACCACTATTTCACTAGTATAGCCGAAGGAGGGGTATACAACCTTTTTTTAACCATATATCATTCCTATGTTTTCATTAAAAAAGGATATTTTAGAAATATTTCTATCATGTTTGCTATATTAAACTTTTAAGTGGACCCACCAAATAATCCTCCAAGGATTTGGTAGAACCACGATGTTATGTTATTCAGGATTGGGTAAAACCATACGGATGATATGATATTCACGATTTAATAATTTAAACTTCATCCCAAAGCCATAGAAAATAATACAAAAGCCCACCATAACCCTAGGGAAGCATATTAAAACATGACTTGTTCTTCCTTTTATCATATGTCATTCCAAAATTAATTTAAACATTGATCGAGTCAATAGTAGTAGATAAGGGTAAGGTGAAAAATCTTAGAAAATTTGGAACATCAGTATAATAATTAGCGAGAAAAGAAGGTGATTGTTAATTTTTTCTAATTTAATAGTGCCATGGATCGTTATGGTATTGTTGAGGAGTTGGGAAAAGGAACTCATGCAACCATTTGGAAGACAATGGATAAGGTCACGAGTAAATTTTGGGCCATGAAGAGAGTATTTATATTTTATTTATGTCCTACTTTAACTAGGTCTTCTGAATGTGTTGTTCAATTCATCAATGATTTCTTGCATGTATCCTCAAGAAATTTTGAGTTGAGCTATTGTTTTCCTCCATTCTGGTGAGTTATACGATTTAGCATGGATTTTTCTAAATCTGGTTGACTACCAAATTTAGCGACTTTATCCAATCTATATCCAATTCTATCCATTCCACTATTTGCAGCTTCAACTCATTCATGCTTTGATTCTTGGTTTTAGTAGTGTTGTCAGTTTGGTGGTTTCGCACAAAATATGGTGTAAATGCAAACTTTGAGTGTTTTTTATCCATTCAGAAAAAAGCCTTCAAACATTAATTTTAGTACTCTATTTAATATGGATTAAGCACCAATTTTCCCTTTAGCGTAGGACCAAAGTGTTTTTCATAAATAAAGCACTGCTAATTATAACTCCATTGGGCCCATTTTCCGTTAAGCCCCGAGAGATTATTTCATTTTAAAATTTCTCCATGCTCTTGTCTTAGCATTTAGTTTGGTCCCCTACACTATTTCTCTTTTAAGCACAATCTAGGATTATGTGTCCATGCAGGTCCACCATTCGTCTACATGTGTCATTCGCATTAGTCCGAGTGCTCCACTTTATACACGCCACCATCTCCCAGTCTTTTATCAGCTCAAAGAGTCCTCTATTGCACTCACTTGAAACTTTTTGGTAGTCTACACATAATCCAAAAGCCTTAGAAAATAATACAAAAGCCCACCATAACCCCAGGGAAGCATATTAAAACATGACTTGTTCTTCTTTTTATCATATTCCATTGCCAAATTGATCTAAACATTGATTGAATCGATAGTAGTAGATAAGGGTAAGGTGAAAACTCTTAGCAAATATGGAACATCAGTCTAATAATTAGTGAGAAGAGAAGGTGATTGTTAATTTTCTCTAATTTAAAAGTGCCATGGATCATTATGTTATTGTTGAGGAGTTCGGAAAAGAAACTCATGGAACCACTTGGAAGACAGTGGATAAGGTTATCAGTAAATTTTGGGCCATGAAGAGAGTATTTATATTTTATTTATGTCCTGCTTTGACTAGGTCCTCTAAATGTGCTTTTCAATTCATCAATGATTTATTTCATGTATCTTCAAGAAATTTTGAGTTGAACTATTGTTTTCCTCCATTCTAGTGAGTTATACGATTTAGCATGGATTTTTCTAAATCTGGTTGACTACCAAACTTAGCCATTTTATCCAATCTATGTCCAAGTCTATCCATTCCACTATTTGCAGCTCTAACGCATTCATGCCTTGATTTTTTGTTTTAGTAGTGTTGTTGGTTTGGTGGTGTTGCACAAAATATGGTGTGAATGCAAAATTTGAGTGTTTTTTATCCATTCAGACAAAAGCCTTCAAACATTAATTTTAGTATTGTATTTAATATGGATTAAGCACCAATTTTCCCTTTAGCATAGGATCAAAGTGTTTTTCATAAATAAAGCACTGCTAATTATAACTCCATTGGGCCCATTTTCCCTTAAGCCCTCAGAGATTATTTCATTTTAAAATTTCTCCATGCTCTTTTCTTATTATTTAAGTTTGGTCCCCTACACTATTTCTATTTTAAGTAAAATCTAGGATTATGTGTCCATGTAGGTCCACCATTCATCTACATGTATCATTACCATTGGTCCCAGTGCTCCACTTTATACACGCCACCATCTCCCAGTCCTTTATCAGCTCGGAGCATCCTCTATTGCACTCACTTGAAACCTTCTGGTGTCTGGAAGATAAGATGATGTGTCATGGTGGGAACCACTACCGCACTGTGAACTAATCAATGACTAATCGAGGTGATCTGTCTCTAACAAATTCCACATACACTCAGTGCCCAGTGAGTTGAGAGATCTTCGTATGCACCCCTTATAATTCAATCTAAGGAAAATCTTCTGGGGTGATGTCATTGTGATGTCACTATTTCTGCGTGGTACCATTTGAATGGTGACACATGTCACTCATATTTGGCCCCTCTAACCATCTGAAAAAAATTAAAAAGGTATGTCATGTGTCCCTAGGTCTTACTTCATACTAACATCCTCTCAAATTGATAAAATATTTTCGCACGTATTCCTTTGATTTTTGCATGTTATTTTGAGTACAAAGGCAAGAGGGGTTCCTAGGCCTTCATTTTACAAAATTTTCTTTATTATATTTTTCAAAGAAAAAACCATTGGATTCAAGCTTTACAACATTGAATACCCTACTACCTTTCTATTGGTCCAATGTTATTGATCTACCATGTCTGCCTGATCTTAGATCATCCCGACTTCCCCTTCTTTACACATGGCTTAGAATTTCCATGGAATGCCTCCTCTACTGACATGGATCTCGTGATGACCACTATAGAACTTCTGCCGATGAGATATTTTTCCATTGCTGTGTGGACTGCCCACCCCACCTAGGCTTATGTCATCTTGGTTGTTCCCTTTACGTGTATCTATAATAACATCAAGGGAACTTCCCCGAAGGTGATCTATATAGTGGGCTCCTAAATCCTCCCAAGTTTAATTCATCCCGAGCATTCCCTTTGTGTGAAAATTTGAAGCATCTGGGAAAAATATTTCCAAAATGAGTTGTTATAAGGATCTCCACGATTGGCCAATAAAAAAAATTCACCATTGAATTGTTAGACCAAATTATCTCATATTTGAGCTTAGTTTTTCTTCCAACTATGTCGACTACTAAACTACAAGAACTAGACGTTTCAACTTTAAATATGTAGTTGAGTTTTGGGGTACATAAATTTGACAAGAAATAACTTGCAATCTAGGAGGATTTTAGCAGACATCCATAAACAACTATAGATATCTTTGAGAGCTCTATCCATCTAAGTGGGTTCCACTTGCTTTTGAGGTTGTTTTCTAATTTATAAATGGCTCTAAAGTATCTACACCTTAATAATTATTTTCCTTTTCCATACATGTGGTCATATTCATTCTTCTTCCAATATTCTCTTATTTTTCCATTTCATTAGCTCTATCTAAATAAATCTCCATTGACACGTGTGATATAAACCTCCCTCATATGCCAACAACATCTTTTACAATGACAACATTTTCTAACAGTCTACCCGTCATATTCTCTTCCTTTGCAACCAATGAAAACATATTTATAACAATATCCCACTTTCACATTTGTGGAAACACTTTAAACAAACAAAAACACATCACCAGTAATCAAGTAAAGATAAGTGTACTTTCCTTTTCTTCTCTTATTCTTTGTAGATGTTTCTCCCCCTATGATGCACTTATCCTTTATGTACATTTACTCTAATGTACTTCTCCCTTTTGTTGTTTTAGTTTGGTTCATCTCCTCCCTCTTTCGTTTTATTTGATATACTTCTCCCCCCTTGAGATCAATGGAAAATATACTAACATTGTCCCCTTATTAACAAACTCCCCCTATCTTGTTGATCATGTAGACCTATAAAATACTTCTTCTTACGCTGATAACTTTAGATATCTTTGAGTTGATCTAAGTAGCTTCCTTTCTTCCCTATGGAGAATATTGAGTTGAAAGGAGAGGATTAATTACTCCCAATCTCATCCTCAAGTAGTCAAGAGGGATTTCTTTCTAAAATAACACATACGTATCCAACTGAGCAAGGAGAAAAATCATTCCTATTGGTTTTCTCAGCTAGGATTCATTCATAATAGTTCCTCCCTATACACATACACATGACCTCTAGAAATAACAACAATCTATCTTATCCATGACCATCACCATTGTCTTATCAAATAATAAACAACAACCTATGCCACTTAGATGTGCTTATATGACAAATATAAAGGGGCTCTCAACAATGTATGCTTAAACCAACTGCGCGACATATACTTTACTTGGAAAACTTCTAATGGCAGTAGAATCACTGCATTAAATTATACTAAACATGAAAATAAGCATGTTAATCAAGAATATTTCAACAACACTTGGATTGACAATCACCTACTAATAATATGATTACAACGCTCTGAAAAAAGTTTAATGACACTTGATATTGATTGTTAATACTTGATACCAAGTGTTAATACCTTTTATATCAAGATACAAATAGTTTAATTGATACCATTGATACCAAATGTTGAACAATTTATGACTAAGGGTTGTTCCATTGTTATCATGCTCTTTTCACCACAAATTTGATGTTTGATCCTAATTACTAATTGGAGTAATCTTAAGGAATCATAATAACCACACCATTCAACATATATGAAATATAAATTTTGACAATTCAAGCAACATTAATATGCAATAAACACCATTAGCCTTTGTCTTCGATGATTATCTTTTAGAACCAAACAACTATACCAATTTATGATACCAATCATTAATGGAATAATCTAATACCAAAATGTTTACTTGAATACACTCCCTTTATGGTTATGGTCACTCTTTGGCACTATAAATTATTTAAACATACTTGCACAAGACAAACAAGAATTGGTTGTAAAACGTTCATGATCCCTATTCTTTCATCATCATCTATACTCAGTCTATCAATATAATTTGGAAAAAACATTAAATCAACCATAATACTCAACAAAACTAGTCTCATTCAACTTTATAAACTAGAGGCTAAAAGGGCATACTTCCATTATCCTTTAGATGCATTACTTGGCATGTTTCTTTATTCTCATTGCATCTATTCTTTCTAGATTCTCTTGAATCCAACTTCTGCTTTTCAATGAAGAGGAGAAAGGGATCTACTTCCCTTGAGAAAATTATCTCTCTCTTCCTTCCACATATGGATATGCTTATGTGTTACTTAGTAAACTCCATGAGTTGGTTTCCTAAGTTGATTTGATACTCTTAGCTGATTGAGAAACATCCTACCATAGTTTAATCATATAAAACATTAACCATTCCACTTATTAGCACCAATTAAATTCAATCTTAAAAATATCTATTTCTCTTCATTTTCACTATATGTGCTTGCTTTCCACCTATACTACTTTGGAGAATTGTCTGGGCTATGACTACTCCTTTTATCTAATTGAAGTATTTTTGTGTTGCTAGTTATATGACATACATCAACCATAGGAATTCCAAGTTGTTATATACTAATCTTATGCTAATAATATTCAAAACCATACGCTAATCTTTCTTGCCTCTATGAACCATTCAACCTACCTCTCTTAGGATTGTTGTAATAACTCCTAGGTGACTATCCTTTCTCACTACCAACATGATCCACACATCTATTCAACTTGCTCTGTAAACGAAGTGTATTGTTTCCAAGTTTTCACATAGTTTCTTTGTGCCCATAAGTTCCACACCCATAGGATTCAACATTGATCAAGAAGGGGGAAGGAATTATTATTACCGAATATTCTTCTCACCCAACTTCTTGGACCAATACTCATTGTCTTAGTTTTATTGACCCACTGATAATTTTTCCTTTGAGGGGAAAGGTTCTATCTGCACAGTTGTTCAAATTTCTTTGATCAAATCACAATTCTTGTTTATATAGGTCATTCCACCTTTGTTGTTGCACCTTATTTTTCCTTTCTCAAAACTTGGAGGAAAAGTGCCCTGCATTTCCACAAAGAAAACATGTGAGTGGTTTCACACCTTTGTATTTAACTCTGAAAGTTTATTTGTCTTCTTGTTGCTACATTAGATTTTTTGTGCATTCCACAATTTTTTGTCTTAAAATGATGATGGATATTGCTGATATCTTTGTTGAGTAAAAATAAATAAAAATAAAAAATAAAAAAAATCCAATCTATGTGGGGGCTTCGTCTACCTCAAATTTCATCAAAAGCATTAGAGCTATTTTCATGATTCTAAATTTTCAACGAATACTCTTTTAATATAATTATATAAACTTCTAGTTTCTGATTTGAGGTTTTAAGGCTATTGATCTCCTCAAAATTCGATATGATTTTCCTTCTTAAATGAATATTTTCTTCAATGCCTTCCAACTCAGTAGAGAAGCTACTAAAGCAAAACAAGTGCTTATTCTACTCACAATGTATTGAATATATTATTCGCTTTCTGTCTCTAGGGATTCTTCTACTGACACATGAGATGTTCTATCTACCTCTCTACTAAGAGGGGACCCAACGACTTCTTGAATAGTGTCTAGATATACTATTCCTATTAAGGTATTTCTTTCTTCACTAGTACTAAATGAGCAACTTTCTCTTTCACCGGTACTTCCAATTGAGAAACAAAATGATAAATGGACTATTTTTCTACAACGAAAAAAACAACTTACTTGTAAATTACATCTCATTTGTATCCTCTATGTGTTGATCGATGACTTAGCCTCTTGATATAGGTGTATTATCCTCTAATTTGGGATCTTAAAAACTCTTTGAAACTTTGGTTGATCCATTCTTTAGAGAAAGACTCTTGACATCACATGCAACTTGTATGTCTCTATCATAGGTGGACTCTGACTCATTCCATATTTCTTTGGCGATCTCACAACAGATTAGTTTCTAAATATTTGACATGGACAACCCTCTCAAGATTTCCTCCATGACCTGTTCATCAACCTCATTATCTGTTAATCCATTCTCCACGAATACCCATACATTAAAATCAAGAGATTAAAAGAACATTATCATTCTTACCTTCTAAGTTGTATAATTTTACCCATTCAAAAATGAAACTCTATGAGAGGAAATCTAGTCCTATTTCTCCATGATCCTTGATCTTCCTTCCAGTTGTTTAACCGATCCTGAAGGATCCTTGGATTTGACACCAATTGTTAGAAACAATGGGTACTAGAATAATAATGAGGGGGGAAGGTGAATCAGTAGTGTGACCACACTATACAACTCTTGACAATTTATATTGTTCAATAACTTTATCAACCACTCATGTAATTAGCATCATAACTCAGTTATGTAAAAAATAACATCATAAACATTTTCATACACATGTGAAAGCCATATATAAGACATAACATTCCTTTTATTTCTTTGGGAAATACAAGATTCAAATTTCTATTACATCATTACCCCACAAGCTTTCACTTCTAGGTAAATTGGCTACTAAAGAAGGGAACTTCTATCCCTACTCATTTATCAACCTTCACTAAAAGGTGAAACTTCCCCTTCTCCTTTATTAGTCACTACTGAAAGGGACTATTTTCCCTCGTCATCTATCATCCACACAAATAAGGGACTATTTCCCTGCTCATTTATCAACCACTGTTGAAGGGGACTATTTCCCCTAGAATGCATGTTATCAATTGTGAGCCCTGCTGATCCATATTTCATCCATTTTAAAACTGATATGAATAGGACACTTTCTCTCATAAACAAATAAATTTATCTCTTCATTCACTCACCATACCCACCATAGAAACAAATTCAAAAATTTATGAGAATTGAACAAATCACCAAACACACCAACAACATCAATCCTTTGTAATTACTAATTTCACCATAAAACATCTTTGTTGAATGAATTAAAACATTGTTTGGTAATTCATTATTTTCCTTCTCAAACCCCTTTCTAATATCGAAATTAATATTTGATTCACCCCTAATGCATACTAACATTATTCACACCAGCAGAACCAACACAATTGCACACACCTTCTAAATTTAGAAGTGATTATAGAGGAATTTGGAATGAGATTTTTAGTTATTTGGTATTTAGTTATCTTTAACTCTTTGCTTGCATGAATATTTATTTTTTTTCCTTTTTCCCTTCTTCAATTATGTCATTTCAATGTGTTATTCAAGTCATCAATCATTGCTTACTCGTTTCTTGAATAAATTCTAAGTCAATATATTATTTTCCTTCATTTCAATAAGTCATGGAATTTAGTAGGGATATTTCTAAATTTGGCTAGGCACAGAATTTCCAATTTTACAAAATTTTCAGTTTTACTAGTGTTGTCGGTTTGGTGGTTTCATACCAAAGGTGGCATAAATGCCAACTTTAAGTGATACTGACTCATTCACATAAAAGCCTTCAAATATTATTTTGAATGCAATATCGAATATGCCTTAACCACCAAAATTATGCTAAATTTCATTTCCAACTCATTCATACTTAATCCCTCTAGCAAAGTCCCAATGCGCTTTTGTATATAAAACATCATCAATTATAACTCCAATGTGCCAATTTTACCTTAATTCCTGAGGGAATATATTATTTTACAATTTCTTTGTGCACTTGTCTTGGACTTTATTTTTTGTCCTTAGCTCTATATTTATTCGTGTTATGATCTTGGATAATATATCTTTGTGGGTCTTCCCTTACTCTAATTAAGCCATTCCCATTGGTTCGTGTACTCCCTTTGTACATGTTGCCACACCCTGATGCTCTGTCAGCTCAAAGTAAACTCTGTCACACTTTCTTGAAACCTTCTGGGGTCTTAGAAAAAATATTATGTGTCCCTATGGGAACCACTTCCACGCTGTGAACCAATCAATGAATAGTCTGGGTGATCTGTGTCTTACAGCTACCAAATACACTCAAAACCTAGTCAGCATGGAGCTCTTCACTTGCATGCCTTATAATTCCTTTCTAGGACAACCTTTTGGGGTGAATTCATGATTACATCATATATGTTACCATATGGTTCCATATGGTTCCATCTAAGTGGTGGCATCTATCACTCATATTTAGCTCCTTCGATCACATGAAAATGCCGAAATTGCATGCCATGTCTCCCAAAGTCTAACATCATGTTGATGTCATCTAAAACCAATAAAATATTCACACACATCTTCCTTTTATCTGTACGTTCTATTATGAGTATGAATATAAGAGGGATTCTTGGGCATTTGTTTTGCAACAATTTCTTTGTTAAAATTTTCATAGTAAAAGCCACTAGATTGAAGCTTATTACAACGTCAATTTTCGTGACTTCCCAATTGCCTTTCTATTGGTCTTATGTTACTACTCTTCAAGATATGCCTAACCTTACATCATCTTGTATGTGTCTCCTTTGCACATACCTTAGCAGTTTCAAGTAAGGCCTTCCACAGTGACATGACTATGGGGAGCACTGCTGGAGAAATTCTATAAATTAGAGCTTTTACTTCCATTTTGTGGACTATGCACATTTTCTGAGTACATCATCCCAATTGTTCCTTTTGTACACAACTTTGATACCATACACGAAATTGCAGCGTATGTGAGTTCTATAATGGGGACCTCCCATAATTATACTTTGCCATTCAAACTCCCACAACTACTACTAATTCCTCCCAAGACTACGTCATCCCACGCATTCCTTTTCTGTGTGACTTTGAACCATTGAGGGAAACTCCATTTGGGATGAGTTGTTATAAGGGTCTCTACCATCGGTTAATAAAAGTGTTTTCACCATTGTACTATTAAGTCATGTCCTCCCGACTCTATGTTCAACTACTCTTCCAACTATACCTGACTGGTAAATTGTCAACAACTAGCCATTGTTTCAACTTTAATTCTACACCTTGAATTTTGGGGTAAATAACTTTAATGGGTGATAAATTCTAATCTAAGAGGCTTTTAGCAGACTTCCATATACCACTAAAAAAATATTTTGAAGTCAGTTCCACGTGCACTTGAGTTGATGTGTTATTCTAGAAATGGTTCCAAATTCTTTGTACCTTCACAATTCTTTTCACTTGAGGTGATCTGTTATTCTAGAAATGGCTCCAAATTCTCTATGCCTCCATAATTAATTTCCTTTTCCATACATGTGCTCATCTCAATTCTTCTTGCAATCTTCTCTGTTTTTTCCATTTCACTACCTTTGATCTAGATAAATCACCATTGACATATGTGACATCAATGACCTAATGGAAACATCTTTGTCAATACTTGTCCAGCATCCTTGTTATGCCAACAACGCCTTTGACAATGGCAACATATTCTAACAATCTACCATCATCGTCTTTGCCTTTTCCATCAATGATAACATATTTCTAACAAAATGTATAGTTTTAAATAAAAATATAAAATATATATATATATA
>APFE031100568.1:0-10170 GCA_000404065.3 Pinus taeda
AAGGTCTTACATCATTGTGTGCACCGACTACTTGACAAAGTGGGCAGAAACAAAGGCAATCAAGGCAGCGACAGAAGAGAAAGTGGCTGAGTTTTTAAGGGAAAATATCTTCTATAAGGTTAGCTACCCAAGAGAGTTAGTCACCGATCAAGGAAGCCAGTTCACCTCTAACTTGATTGAAGACCTACTCGCTCATCACAAGATCAAGCATAAAACTTCCACCCCGTATCATCCACAAGAAAATGGGCAGGTGGAAGTCACTAATAGAGCATTGGAAGAGATTTTGACTAAGGTGGTGAGCATCAGCAGAAAGGATTAGGCAGATCGCCTGGTTGATGCCACCTGGGCCTACAACACCACTTGGAAAACTACAACAGGATTCACACCTTATGAGCTAGTCTATGGGAAGAAAGATTTGTTGTCCATAGAGTTTGAGTACAACACATTGAGGGTGGCATCTCAGCTGGACTTAGATCTCAGCCATGCTCAATGTGAAAGATTACTGCAGCTGAATGGATTAGATGAACAGAGAATGCAGACCCTTCTCCACTTAGAAGTAGCTCAACTCCAAAGGAAGATATGGCATGACCGACACCTTAATGAAAATTGATTCCAGCCAGGAGATTGGGCACTACTGTATGACTCAAGATACAAGGATTTCAAAGGGAAGCTGAGGACAAGATGGTTAGGACCATATACAGTGGAGAAATGTAATGACAATGGTTCAGTCCTTATCAGGACCATTGATGAAGAAGCCATCCCCATGCTTGTCAATGGGCATCAATTGAAAATCTACAGGAAACCCCTTTCAAGGCAAGAGTTCATTGAAACTTTGGACAAACCAGTGCTGGTAGTGGAGTAGGGCCCTGCCTCTATTCCACCCACACCTTGATCATAAAAAAAAAGGAATAAAAAGATCCTTGGGTGAAAACCTCTCTGAGGTGCCCAAGGCAGACAGTAAGGGTGAAAACCTCATGGAGGTGCCCCAACTGTCTCTAGAAAATAAAAAAATGGAATAAAAATATCCTTGGGTGAAAACATCTTTGAGGCACCTAGGGCAGACAGCGAGGGTGAAAACCTCATGGAGGCGCCCTAGCTGTCTCCCAAAAAAAAAAAAAAAGGAAAAAAAAAGGGAAAAAAAAAAAGGCCTAATCTCTGTGAAATAATTGCAGGTTGCAGGGAATACATTGCAGGTAAGGAGGGTCACGCAAAATGAGGATAGGGGTCCGTACTAGGCTCCAGGAAATCCCTTCAGATACTCCCTCCATAGCCACTAGCCTTTCCTAAGGATTTGATCACATTCAGGTCGAGATTCCACCTTCTACAAGAAGTTCTGGGCTTTCTACAGGAAGTTCTGTATTTCTACAGGAAACATCTTGTAGAACCTTTGGACGAGCCAAATTCAATTTTGAAAAGGAATCTGATGGTTGGGATCAGTTTGTTAGGCCTGCAGCCACCCCTCTGTTCAACCCATCACCATATGGCACCATGTTCCATGTCTCGACACCTCTGTCACCCACTTAGTTATGTGTTCCTGTATAGTCATACAAGGAACCCTGTTTTCCTCAGATTGAAAAAAAAAAAAAAAATTCCATGTGAAAAGTCAAGCAACAAAGTCTTGCACACCCTACCATCCAAGCTCCATCGAGACTCTTCATCATCCTATTAGCCCTGCTCGTTTAGCCTACATCCCAGGAGGAGAAGCAGCTAAAGGAGATCCTACAGGAATCCTGTAGCAGCTGATCCCTCTGGGAGACATACTCTAGAGGTAGGGACAGCCAGAACCAACACAGGGAACATGGAAAAGGCTCCTCCCGGACATGAGAACATTCTCGGTAGCCGAAATCAAATGGAACCTATGCATGCAGCATTTACAACCGAAGGATCGGGTTCCAAAACCGTGCATACCGCATCAGCAAATAGAAGAATGAGTTCTAGCACCCGTGCACGAGGCAGCAGTAAGCGAGGCAGTGGTTCCAAGACCCGAAGTCTGCATAACGCATCCACGGCCATGCAGGTAAGTGTCTAACCACATTCGTCAATTGCATAAACTATATTTCGAAAAACTGCATGTCTGTGAAAATGGTTCGGACTGAACGAATTCGGTGGCCAGTCAACTGGCCACCCTCAGTCAGTTACACAGCTTCGTGGGATCTGAACAAGCTCAGTTACGTTCAAAATCGCCAACGAGCCGTGCAGCCGACACGTGTGGAGTGTCCAGTCGGGGAAAATCGGCGGGACTGGCAGTGGTGGCAGCGGTTAATGGCAGAGGGGAGGTAATGGCAGCCAGGGACACACAGAGAAATGATGGTCGTGACGTTGGATAATGGTTCGGTCCGGCCACCTCACCCCCTCGCCACGAATTGCGCCGTAGTTCAAAAATGTTTGGTTGAAAACTCACACACCCGTTGTTCATTTGCACTTGCAATGTCCTGACCGAAGTACTCGTCCTCTGCTTCCACAATCTGTTAACCCGTCGTCCTCCACCGAGCTTTTTAGCCTGTTCAAAAATCCTCCCGCGTACTGAGCTCATCCAGAGGTGCAGTGACATCCTATAGAAGCCGGTAAGAGTTCTATAGGAAGAAGTTCTACAGGAAGTACGACATAGCCTTCTGGAACAGAGAAGCCTGGACTTTTCTACGTCGAATTTGGAGTTCCAAGAGAGGTAGGCTCGAAAACACTCTTCCATGCATGGTATATTTCTAAAGGTGGTGAATTGAACTATCTGGAGTAGGAAAATTAGAGACAAGTCTGCCTGTGAGTCAAAAATAGCAGTTTGCCTGTGTGTCGCATGGAATTTCTCAGTCGGTTCTGCGTCAACATTCTCCTCCATGGTTCCTATTAAAAAATTCTTCCTGTAGCAAAGATAAAGCACTGTGAGGACTAACCTGTGTAGGAAGAATTTGAACTTAAAAGTTTTTATGTATCCTGGGGATGAAAACTGTGCTCAGTGCCCTGTCTGTGGAAACCTAATTTTTCCTTCTATACACGGACAACCGAGTTTTGGGTAGCAAAAGCATTAGAACCAGGGAATTGGTGCAAATTAAAAATCAAACACCCGAGAGATCCTTTCTTGAGGTTCAAAGGAGGGAACCATAAAGAACATTCCCTTTCTGCTCAGAGCATTAAAACAAAGCACTCTCACCATGCCAGGGGGGTTCATCAGTTAGGAACCCTTGGATTCCAGTAAATTGTGTGAACATCCTGAGGTGGTGAACCTCTTCACCCGTGTCAACTGGATGACCTTTTGTGACAAAAGTCAGGGTCATGACAATGAGATAATGTAGGAATTCTTAATGTCCCTGCAACCTAAATCAAAGACACAGGCCACAATGAACTTTAGAGGGTTGAACCTGCAGCTTACCTATGAACTCATTAGTCGAGTTACTGGTCTGCCATTAGGGATACACTGGAGCAAAGAGGAGAGGGCATTGGGCCAAAAAGCCAAGAAAGAATTCTTCCTACCTGAGGAACATTTTGCAGAAGACAAGAATGGGGTACTTTGAGCCAGCTTACATCCTGTTTGGAGCGAAGCCAGTCTCCAAATCATGAAATACATTACCTGTGAGGGGCGGTTCAATATTGTTTACGGCTATCATTTCCCGTTGCTGAGTGAACTAAGACATGGGTTGGATTTACCTCCAGAGCAAAAGTTCAGCATCCCCTATTTTCTTCTGCAATCATTAATTGAATGTGGCACAAAATTGAAGGAAGGGACACCGGATCAGTTAGCCCATCATGGGCTCATCAAGCTTTTAGTGGAAGATGCCCTCCACACCTACACTGTCCCCCTCTCATGGGAAAGTTTCCGCAACATGTCCATAGATGACGATATTCGAATTCTGGCCGAGCAACTCACCTCATCCAGCAGTGAAGAAAAGGAACACACTGAGGCGAGAGAGAAAACCAGTGGTAAAGAAACAAAGGACAGACCACCACAGAAAGAACAGAAAGAGAAACGAGGAAAAGGCCAAGTTGCTGAGCCTAAAATTGTGGGAGGACCAATGGCACAAACACCTAGGGAGAAATGACTGTAGAATAGAGCAGATAGGAGTGAAAAAGTCCAAACAAAGTAGGGCACAACCAAGGCAACCAAACAGGAATTAAAAGGAAAGACACATCCAGCCAAATAGACCGAAACAGTTTCTACAGGAAGTCTGAAGACAGTTTCTACAGGAAGTCTGAAAACAACTTCTACAGGAAGCATGGAAACAGAGTAGCAAAAGGAGAAATCTCCTGAGATTCTGGCCAGGGAGGCAGCAGCGGTGTTGGCTGCCTTAAGTGCATCTCCAAAGAAAAAAGGGAAGCAAAAAAGGGAGCCTTCCATGTATTTTAAGGCAAGAAGGAGCATGCAGATAAAAACTGGCAGACCCGAGCTAGAGTCAAAAGAGCCAATTACAATTGAAGACACCACAGCTAAACAAAAGGAAAAGTCTCCTCCGAAGGCATCCATCACCTATGAACGGGGAAGCCCGAAAACATCCACCTGGAGAGAAAAGATTAAAATGTTGGACACAAAGACCTCTCTACAAGATGCCGAGACAGTTCTACAGGAAACACTGGCTAGACTAAAGGAAACCAAGGAATTAGAAGAAAAGGCAGATAAATCATCACAGGAGGAAGAAAAGACTGTGAAAACTGAGGAACTAAGCCCCCAGCCCATCTTGGGCTCCTATTATAACCTGCTAGAGGCCGGAAAGATAATTCCCCAAAAATTCGCAGTGCCACTTTTCTGTGCACTAGAAGAAGAGAGAGTGAGGACCCACACTTGGATTAAAATCTCCAAGTCCAAGGGTGTGGTGGATATAGGTCCCTTGGAAGAACAACTCAAAGAGGCAAGGAAGGAATTGGCTATGGTACGGCATGTGGAAAGCAGCCAGCGGGCCAAGCTACAGGAAGAAAACGAGCTGCTTAAATAGCAGCTACAGTTACAGGAACACTTTAAGGAAGACAGGCCTCACACCTTGGGAGAACAACAGCAACAGGAGGAGCCCACAACAAACAAAGAAACCCCTGATGAACAATAGAAAAGAGATGGGTTGCAGGCTGAGATTGAGGCACTGACTAGACAGTTACAGGAAAAGGAATTGCAAGCAGCATCGGAGATACAGTCTCTAAGGCAACAGGTCCAAGAAAAGGAAGCCCAACTGGCCTGCATGGCCAGCTGGGCAGTAGAGGCCATACAGTGTAGGCAACCCGCCAAATCATACGCCTTAGACCTAAAGGAGCAATGGTTGCAGTTCCAGATTAACACCTTGGCCCAAAGGGGCATTACTCCATTTCAAAACTACTATCAATTCATGGCTTTATGTGATAGTAGCTCATCAGAAGACAAGGCCAAATTATCAGAGTTCTACCTACACAACTTGGCCCTTCCCAACATGAACTTGTGGGACCACAATGCTGCGGTAGGAGACGTGCAACTTATGGCCATGGCCTCTTGGCTAAATCATGAAGAAAAGAGAGCAGCAGAGGTCTGAAATGTTATGGACGGGGAATTAAACGAACCACTAATGATCAGAGCAGAGCCGGAGGATCCCTCAGCATTAATATATGCCCACCAGCAGTTGGAAAATAACTCTCAGGCCCTACCAGATTACATTGACCGACAAGCTCAAGCCATAGCCCATTTTGAGGACATGGAGAGGCTGTTGGGGGATAACTGTGTTCATGCTTGCACCCGAAGGTGGAACACACTGCCCCACAGTCTAAAAATTAGAGAATACCACTCCCCAACAAGGATGAGGGAGGCCTTAGCAAGAGTACCCCTCTACAAACAGTCCATGCAGAATCTTCAGGCCAATTGCATCGGCCTAAAATTCAGTCGTCCCTTGCTTTTGGGGATATTGGAAGGAGTCAAAGAAGAGGAAGAACATAGGCAGTGGGAAGAAGTGGAAAGAAAAGAAAGATTTCATGACCGTGAAGAAGATATCACCTCGGAGGGCTGGGATGTGAGAGAGTTGGTCAAGGTTATCAAGGATGATGAGCTGGATTAGTTTCTCGAGGATGAGCAACCCATTTAGCAGGGGGGTGATGATGAGCCCTGGAATTGGGTAACTTATTGGGCTCATTTTGCCTAATTGTTCTTCGTCAATCCACCATTTTTGATAGTTTATGCATGTTTTTTGACTATATTTAAGTTAGTTGAACAAATGAGGATAGTCACTTGACCAAGAAGGCTAACACGTTGTTAATGCAGATTTTTGGACAAATTTTGGATCAAGGCCAAGAAATTATGAGCCAGATGACAGCTAAGAATGAAGGAACAAGGGTGAGGATTCATCGGAAGGGTGTCCCTTGCATTAAGTGGCCCCTTCCTCGAAATCTCCACCCTCATCTCGGAGTTTAGCAGGCCAGGGAAAAGGATTCCCAAGGGCAGCCGAGCAGTCTTGTGTAAAGTGGCTGATCACTAGAAGTTTGAGTAGCCGAGCCCCTTGAGTTAAGGAGGGCTGTTGGAGACCCTCGTAGGCATAAATAGGAAGGCTTCCAGCCTTCGTATGTTAATTTTTGGACTGTTGTTTTTGCACTATAGTGCTGTTATTTTCTCAGCTCATTTCGTAGCTGCTGTTGTATAACTTTCTTGTGACATAGTTATTTTTGAGTAATGGAAAGCAGATTCATTTGGCATCAGTTCTAAGTTCTTCTTAGGAGCCTATAGCTCTTGGGGTTGGGCCCAACCCAAATGCCAAGGCTTCCTTCGTGTATTGTTATTTGTTTTTTATGTCTTTGCAAAATAATTTCTGTTAAGTAGATCAGAATCTTGCTTGGTTACCTAGATCATAGTTGATGGTTAAAGTTTTTCATGTTTAGATTTATTGGATAGTTTAATAACAGGTAAGATCTTCAAAAAAGGCTATCAAGCACCTTGGATCTCACCTCGCCCTTAGTGGAATCATGAGCTAGGACCAAGGTGACCTTGCTGCCACCAAAAACATTGTCTTTGCTTCACCATGCAATTATTAGTGTTAGATTTTCATTTGCAGAAGCTGATACTAGTTTTGGTTGCATGCTTAGGTTTATGATTGCTTAGTTTCATAGTGACTCTACATGATTTCATTACAAATAAACTTCTGTTCCATTTCTTTGTTGTTATCTAGGTCAGATTAGGCTAACGTAGCTAGGTCCTTGATTTTCCAAGTCTTTGTTTGTTCCGTTTGAAAAATAACTTACAGAGCACCTGTAATACTTCTCTATCTATCCGTATTCCATTAATCCCACCTACTCCATCCTCTAACCTGGATTCTTGCCTCACATTTGCCACATTCATTCGCTTTGCCCTAATTCCCATCTTTTTATGCAACATTGCTTTACCCCCCTCGAACAAATCCAACCATCCTCACTACTCCTCAACTCCATCCACCAAGCCTTGGACCTCCTCACACCGTTATCTCACCTCCATACCCACTCCTTCACCTTTCTCCCTCCATCAATCCTCCAAAATCCCCTTTCTGAACATCCTGTAGAAAATTACAAAACATCCTGTAGAAATTCCAGAACATCCTGTAGAACCCCTGCAGACTTCCTGTAGAAGCTCACGGAAGCGGTTTCTTGATAGCCAAACTCTGTGAAACTCTCTGGAAGGATGCTAGGGACCCCTTAGGCCCTCTCCGAACCTTCCCAACCTCCTGCAAGCATTTTCTCTCGCCAATCCACCTCTACACAGTCAAACACAGTGAAAGCACATGCATGATAAATCTGACAGCTTAATCAAAATACAAAAAAATGTTTTCTTCAGATATAAGTAACTTAGAAACATGTATTTTACCTTCCTAGAAGTCAATGACATCTCTTTCCGTAGCTTGCATCCTCTTTCTTGCATCAGTAGGGCTAGCTGGTAAAATTAGGGTTTGCTAGGGTTTGCATTTCCTTTCAGCTTTTCAGTCTCTTTCTGCAAGTAGATTAGCTTCCTTTGAGTTAGCTTCCGTCTATCAGTTAAAATCTTCTTCTTAGAGCTCATAGAAGTTGGCTTAAGCTCCTAGCGGACTTGTGCCAGCTGACCAAGTGACAGCCGCGGCAAGAGCTAGTACTTGTGCATACAGCATCGTCGCTTCCAAGTTTGTTACAAACTACCGGGTTGATAAAAGTAAAGAAGGGAGTCCCAGGAGTTGCAGCATTATTGCTGCAATATTGGAGCCCACCATAGGGTACTTTGAAGATGTTACACAAGAAGGTATATGTGGTTCTGGTGCATGGCCTAGGATCTACAACAAGAAACAATGTAGAATATCCTGGCACAGAAGCACTGGCACAAATGTGAGGGTTGCGATCTTGGCCTTATGGGGTCTTCTTTGGTTTGCAAAGGAACTCTCTATGAGTACTATCCACATATATGGGAACTCCAAGTCCTCATTGATGGTGCGATGGGGAAAAATTCATTTTCTCCTCCTCACCTTAAGGGTTGGCTCAACCACATACACAATTATTTATATGTAAAAGAACTTCATGGAAAGTTTTTCAAATTATGGATAAGTGGACAAAGTTGTTAATGATAATGG
The DNA here is from genome assembly GCA_000404065.3 of Pinus taeda. Taxonomy (NCBI): domain Eukaryota; kingdom Viridiplantae; phylum Streptophyta; class Pinopsida; order Pinales; family Pinaceae; genus Pinus; species Pinus taeda. Next base: position 8,496 of record APFE031100568.1, read on the forward strand.
GAATAGTAATGTGATTCTATTTAGAAAAATATGATTATTTTAAGTTATTATTTGGGTGAATTTGAATTTAGAAAGGACTTGCTTACAAAAAAAAATAAAAAAAAAGGGTTAAAGTAGACATGATTTTTTTTTTCAAAATCCCGAATAATTAAGTGGAGTTATTTGTGAGATAAGGGGATATTTTGTTTGAAATGTAGTTATAGAGAATTACAAAATAGAAGTCTTATGGACTATATTAATACAATGTGAATTTATTATATCATTTTTAAGCTAAATTAATATATGAATAGTTAATATAATAGTGGATATTATTAATATATTTATTTTTCCATATTTTTTTGACATGATATTAGTCTAAACGTTCATCAAGATTATATTTATACTCTTTCTTGTTGATAGCCAACCAAAGAGATTTTCATCTAACTTGCTTGTACTTGCAAGTTAGTGTACATTAATATGCATTCATTTTGGATATATGATGATGTGATATGGCACCATGCTCCATGTGTGTGCATGCTTGCACTTGTACTTGTCAGTTGATGTACATTAATATGCAATCATTTTAAATATATGATGATGTGATATAGCACCATGTTCGGTGTGTGTGTGTGCATGTGTGTCGTTTTGGATATATGATTATGTGATATGGCACCATGTTATGTGTGTGTGCCATTTTGCATATATGATGATGTGATATGGCACGATGCACTGTGTGTGTTGTGTGTGAGAGTGTTAGATCAGTTTTTGGTGTTTCACATAATCAAATTTATTTTTCCTTACAATAGTGGGGGTTTTCCCACACCCAATTAGCAAAGCACAAGTCTATGAATTTCAACATTGAAGCATTATCTTGGCACATGGCCAATTATCCTTTCTTAATATATTATATTTCAATTAGGACCTTATGTTATCCTTGAGCCAAATTTTACATGAGAAGGGAATGCCATATATAGAGAGACTATCTTCATGGGCCATGTGTATGAGAGGTGTCACATGGAGAGATGATATCTTTATGGGAAATCTGTATGAGAGGTCAATGTTTTAAACTCAAAGCTCCAATATTTCGACGCTCAATGTAAGGTTTAGATAATGATATGCTTCCATGAGATATAAATTTATGGAATTTCACAATTATTTCAATCCTAATAAAAAGGTTATATCCATAGGGTTTATTTTATTCTCTGAATCTAAATCTATGTGATTATAGTTAAAAAACTTTTAGCAAAAATACTAGAGGAAAGAGAGGTAAGTGATATCATAAACTAACATCTCTTACCTACAAGAGATGTTATCCTAGGATAATGGAAAATAAATAGAAAAGAGTAAGATGACCTTAAAGAAAAATTGATTATCTTTATTCACCCTACTAAGTGGCATGTTGTAACTTCACATTGTGTTTGCATATTTCCTAGTATATGCATGGATGCATGTAGGTTGAAGGGTATAAGAAATGTTAAACAGACATGGACAGCAAGAGAAAATAGAAAGATAAATCATGCATTGCATTTTTTATTCACAAATGATGTATATTTATGGTACATTATGTGACCGTTGGGATTCACATCCCAAGGTCTCTTGGACTGCTTTGTCCATTCGGCTTCCACACTAACCCACTTAGGATTAGGTGTCCAACATTCCCCCCCTTAATCCGAAGGGTTATGTATGAGTCCAAGAA